>CM077923.1:91655197-91665197 GCA_039797435.1 Crotalus adamanteus | reverse complement strand
AATAAGTGTGATCTTTTGTCCCCTTGAAAAGAATACTCAATATTTCATGCATATGGAAAACAGGAACCCGACTTTGATAGGATCAGATATCTACCAGGCACAATACCTTTCTACTCCGGTTTCTGGGAGCTTTCCAAAATCTGAATCAAAAGTCCTTTTCAAGACGTGTTGAGAGAGCATCCTTTTAACTGGAGACGTGTACCATGGAACTTGATGTTTTTTGCCTGGTAGAAAATGTATTATTAAGCTTGGTGGCACAGCCAGCCAGATGTTCAGACTAGATTTGGCCTAACTGTCCACCTATCCTTCCCAAGGGTGGCGCGGTGGCCTTGTCAGCTGCAAAGCTGGCAGCCAGGTTCAAGACCCCAGCTCAACAGGATGGGGTGAGCTCCTCACCTCAGCTCCTGCCAACCGACTGCGTTTCTCCAAAAGTAAGACCTACCCTGAAAACAAGCCCTAGCTTGATTTTGGGGGGTGGGCCTAATATAACCCCCCCAAATAAGCCCTAGTTTGGCAAGGCACACACCTAAAAATCAAGTTTGGGGGGGGTTGGCGTTTCCCCACAGTTTACAAACAGTTGTAAACTGTTTCAAGCAAAGCTGCCTATTGCAATTGACCGATCGGGGTGGTGTCAATGCCGAACGATGTTCGGCTAGCATTTTCAATGGTTTTGATTATTTATTCTTGGTCCTTCGCGCATTTAGCCAGATGTTCGGACTGGATTTGGCATTTTTTTTGTCTGCCTGTCGCGTTCTTCCCAAGGACCTGAGATTGGCAAGTGTGATAGCAGTTACAGATGTGGTCGCAGAATATAAGCTGTTTTCTTTGCATGAGCTGAACATGTGATCTATTGCTTCTTTAGCTGCTTTGCATCATCTGCCCTTTGAATGACTGGATGATGAGGATGAATAATTAATTTTGATATTATTATTATTATTATTATCAATCATCGCACAGTCAGCCAGATGTTCAGACTGGATTTGGCATTTTGTCTACCTATCGAGTCCTTACCCAGGACCTGGGATAGGCAAATGTGGATGTTTGATGGTATTACAGATATCGTTGCAGGATGGAAGCAGTTCCTAATAAGGCCGCCTTTTGCAATTGACTAATAGCGAATTTGTCAATGCCAATGGTGTTCAAGTGGTGCTCCAGTTGTTTTGGGATTGCACCCAAGGAGCCTATGACTATTGGTACTACCCTTGCTTGCTTTTGCCACAGTCTTTCTATTTCTATTTGTAGGTCTTTGTATTATTATTATTATTATTATTATTATTATTATTATTATTATTATCGATCATCGCACAGTCAGCCAGATGTTCAGACTGGATTTGGCATTTTGTCTACCTATCGAGTCCTTACCCAGGACCTGGGATAGGCAGATGTGGATTATTATTATTATTATTATTATTATTATTATTATTATTATTATTATTAGCGTTTGGCCTAGCAGGAACTGCATTGATGGCTTTGTAATCAATGATAAGCTTCCTTGTAACATGGAAGCTTTGCCTTGGTTATCACTGGCCGCAACTGTCACACCCACCTTTATCTCCTTCTAAGGAAGCTGAGGTTCCAAAGTGCAATTCAACGGAAGCTGTCCTTTTCCAACCCTCTGTTTTCCCAGGGAACGGAGGCCGTGCTTGCTGCAAATAAGAATTCTTGTACTGTATTGTGGGGTGTGTTTGGTGCTCGATGAGTTTGTTCGTTTTATTGCAAACATTTCATTACCCAGCTAGGTTACATCACTAGTGCTAGGAGGGAGAGAGATTCTGTTCTGTTCTGTTCTATTCTATAGAATATTTGTGGCTCAGGGTTGAAATGGGGGGGGGTCCTTGATGCTCTCTGAGCTTGGCTGTTTTCTTGCAGATGTTTCTTTACCTAACTATGTTACATCACCAGTGCTAGGAGAGAGAGGGATTCTGTTCTATTCTGATTCATTGTTCCAACTGTCAGGAAATTTCTCCTTAGTTCTAGGTGGCTTCTCTCCTTGGTTAGTTTCCATCCGTTGCTTCTTGTCTTGCCTTCGGGCGCTTTGGAGAACAGCTTGACTCCCTCTTCTTTGGGGCAGCCCCTGAGATATTGGAAGACTGCTATCATGTCCCCCCTCGTCCTTCTCTTCGTTAAACTGGACATCCCCATTTCCAGCAACCGTTCTTCATATGTTTTAGCCTCCAGTCCCTTGATCATCTTCGTTGCTCTTTGCACTTTTTCTAGAGCAGTGGTTCTCAACCTGTGGGTCGGGACCCCATTTGGGGTCGAACGACCATTTCACGGGGGTCGCCAAACAATGCAGTCCGCCATTTTTTGCCCCCTTTTCCTTAGCTGTGCTACTCCCTTTTATTCTATTGGCTTTTGAAAGCCAATAGAATAGACTCTCTTGAATAGAGTCTAATTCTATTGGCTTTCAAAAGCCAATAGGAATTGTCCAGGCTGTCTCTGCCCTGCTGAGCCCGCCAAAAGTCCCATTCTGCAAACGGTGCTGCACCAGTTGAGTAGTCCTCGACTTACGACCGGTTGAGTAGTCCTCGACTTACGACTGGTTGGGGATCGCAGCATTAAAAAGGTTGAGAACCACTGTTCTAGAGTCTCAACATCTTTTTTACATCGTGGCGAGCAAAACTGGATGCAGTATTCCAAGTGTGGCCTTACCAAGGAATAACAACAACAAAAACAACAACAAACAACAACAATAATAACAACAACAACAATAAGTTGGGATCTTGGAGGTCATCTAGTCCAACCCCCTGCTCAGGGAGGAAACCCTATATCTTTTCAGACAAATGGCTGTCCAGTCTCTTCTTAAAAACGTCCAGTGATGGAACATTCACAGCTTCTGGTGGCAAGTAGTTCCACTGATTTAGTGTTCTAACCGTCAGTTCTAGGTTGTTTCTCTCCTTGGTAGTTCCCATCTGTTGCTTCTTGTCCGGCCTTCAGGGGCTTTGGAGAATAGTTTGACTCCCTCTTCTTTGGGGCAGCCTCTGAGATACTGGAAGACTGCTATCATGTCACCCCTCGTCCTTCTCTTCATTTCCTGACAGTTAGAACAATTAATCCATGGAACAACCTCCCTCCAGAAGCGGTGGATGCTCCGACACTGGAAGTTTTTAAGAAGAGACTGGACAGCCCTTTGTCTGAAATGGTATAGGGTCTCCTGCCTGAGCAGGGGGGTTGGACTAGATGACCTCTAATGTACCTTCCAAACTCTGTTCAATTCAGTTAAGCTTCCCATGCAGTAGATGTATTCAGGCTACATCTTATTTAAGAGGGTCCACGTTGCATGTCAAAGACGGTTCATTCCTGAGTTCTGGAGGGACCATCTTCAGACCCCAAGAAAAGCTCAGCCGGTCCCTTCCATTCAGCCCAACATGCGACCAGTCCTCAAGAGCTTCAGAAATCAACACAATGGCCCAGGAAGGGATTGTTGGCTTTGACTTTCGGTTCCTATTGAATGAAAACCCGACTAGCTGACAGCCGGGAAAAGGAAAAAAAAAAGCTGGTTTTAATGTATTTGCAGCTCATAGTGAGTTAATTGCCACCCTTGTGTAGGAAATGGCAGATCAATGGGCAAATAGATTGGAATAATGAAGTTGCGGAGAAGAACAGCGTTCGCTTTTCATCCAGCGGGAGACCTCAGCAAAAGACACCCGGATCCTCCATCGTTCCGCCGTGTCATTATTTCCTTTCCAAAGTGCCGATGCTAAAAACCGAAGGGGAAAAAAAAACAACGACAATCTGTCAGTACAGGATATTCAGCTCTCCTTTCCCTCCCATCACCTTCGCCTGGCGCGGGTCAGAACAGCGTGCTTTGCAGCTGAAGCGAAACACGCAAGTCCGTGTTTCAAATCTTATCGCCGAGAAGGTGCATCATTAGAGCCGAAGCCATTCAGCAGAGCGTCCATGGGTTGTAGATCTGTGAGATCTGGGTTTAAAAAGACCAAAAAGAAAAAAAAAAATCCTTGATCCTTTTGGCAGCTGAAATTGGAGAGAGAGAAAGAGAGAGGGGAGAGAGAAAAAAGAGAGAGGGGAGAGAGAGGGGAGAGAGAAGGAGGGGGAGAGAGAAGAGAGACAGAGAAGAGAGACAGGAGAGAAAAAAAGGAGAGACAGAAGAGGGAGAGAGAAAGAGAAAAGAGACAGGAGAGAGAAAAAGACGAGAGGAAGGGAGAGAGAAGAGAGACAGAGAAAAAAGGAGAGACAAGAAAGAGGAGCGAGGAGAGAGAAAAAGACAGGGAGAGAGACAAGAGAGGGAGAGAGAAGAGAGACAGGAGAGAAAAAAGAAGAGAGACAAGAGGGAGAGAGAAAGAAAAGACAGGAGAGAAAAAAGGAAGATAGAAGTGGGAGGGAGAGAAAAAGAAAGGACAGAGAAGAGAGACGGAAGAGGAGAGAGAAAAAGAGACAGAAGACGGAGGGAGAAAAGAGACGGGAGAGAAAAGGAGGAGAGAGAAGGAGGAGGGGAGAGAGAGAGAGAGAGAAAATTGGGAGGAAATAAAATGGATAATAGAGTTCTGTCTGTTTGTGAATCTGCAAAACCAGAGTGTAATAGGATTTAAGATACATTGCAGGAGCCTACGCTGTCAGCGTTCTTTTCATGGAAAAATGTCCTCTACTGTAGAAAGACGCGCGCATAATGATCGAGGCACACGGCCTTAATCCGTAATAGCGGGAAAACCCGTGCGTG
Organism: Crotalus adamanteus; assembly: GCA_039797435.1. Lineage (NCBI taxonomy): Eukaryota > Metazoa > Chordata > Lepidosauria > Squamata > Viperidae > Crotalus > Crotalus adamanteus. The sequence goes on along the minus strand of CM077923.1, from coordinate 91,660,519 downwards.
AAATCAATAAACCTAACCCATTGCATCCGGAGTCTTCCGTCCCTAAATACACCCAGACCTTTGCAGAACTTACCGTTTTTTTGCTTGGGAAGGCCATCAAATTCGCACGGGCGTTTTTCACGGAGAGAAAATGATTATTTGTACCTCTGGGTTAAACGGTGGGACACCTGGCGTTCTCCAAGCGTGGTGCTTTCCTTTCAGACGTTTCATGACCCAGCTAGGTAACACCCTCAATATTAGAAGGGAGTGGGGTTTGCGGAGAGGAGGAGGAGGAGGACTGTGAGGCTCTTGATGCTCTCTGAGCTGGTGGTGTTCTTGCAGACGTTTCATGACCCAACAAGGTAACATCAGAGCCAGAAGAAAGCGGGGTTTGTCCTCGGCTTACACCCAAGTGGCTTGGCTCTGCTAGTTTTGGTGGGATTGTTGTTTTTTTCTGGGTTCCTTGAGTAGGCTGTTGCTTACTGTTTGGTTGTTTGTCTGAGGTGGTAGTGCCTCGATTGGGGTAGAGTTTACTTCTTGATTGCTGGTCTAGGGTTAATCCTGCTGTCAATCCCTGCTTCTCTGGGCGTTGGCAAGGAGGTGTTTGGATCTTTTTGGCTTTTTGGTTCTCAGACAGACAAACAGTAAACCACGGTCTAAGGAAGAGACCACCAAGAACATCCTCCCAATAGTGACAGGGCAAGCCACCAATATACAAATGGAGAGAAACCCCTTTTCCTTCTAGCACGGATGATGCTACCTAGGTTGGTAGTGAAACGTCTGCAAGAAAACAACCAAACTCGGAGAGCACCAAGGACCCCACGGTCAGCGTCCTCCTCCTCCCTCACCACAAAACCCCACTCCCTTCAAGCACTGATGATGTTCCCTAGTTGAGTCATGAAATGTCTGTAAGAAAACCACCCAGCTCAGAGAGCACCAAGGACCCCACAGTTGTCTTTTTCTTCTTCTTCTTCCTCTTCTTCTTCTTCTTCTTCTTCTTCTTCTTCTTCTTCTTCTTCTTCTTCTTCTTCTTCTTCTTCTTCTTCTTCTTCTTCTTCTTCTTCTTCTTCTTCTTCCTCCTCCTCCTCCTCCTCCTCCTCCTCCTCCTCCTCCTCCTCCTCCTCCTCCTCTCTGCAAACCCCACTCCCTTCTAGCACTGATGATGTTCCCTACATGGGTCATGAAATGTCTGCAAGAAAACCACCAAGCTCAGAGAGCACCAAGGACCCCACAGTCGTCTCCTTCTCCTCCTCCCCCGAAGAACAGAACAGAATCCCCTTCCCTCCTCGCACTGATGATGTCATCTAATTGGGTCATGAAACATCTGCAAGAAGACCACCCAGCTCAGAGAGCACCAACCACCCCACCGTTTTTTTTTTTCAGGCTGTCCTCCAGTTGCTGAGTAAGGTCTCTCGGCTGTTTCTCCATCTGTTCCGCTTGTGGGAACACATCCTTCCGAGTGCACCAGTAACCTTGTTCCCGGGATTTTAGGAGTATCCCTTAAAGGATTGCTCTTTTTGTTCCAATCAGTCAACTTGGCAGATTCAATTTGTGTTTCCCACCGACATCTGACACCTCTGGGGCAGAGGTGTAAGAAAAATCCATTTTTGTGGAGCTGCTTAATCCAGGTTTGTGAGAAGAGTCCCTGCTCCAGGGAGTCAGGCAAGCAGGCAACGGGTCCGACCGTTTTTTCCAGCGATCAGGAAGAGAAATCTGTTCCTGTTAATTACTTTGGCTGTTCACCAAACTGGTTTATTGGTTGTATGCGGTCCTGCCTCCATCTCAGTCAGCTTCATTATGGCCATTGACCAGGTTAGAAAAGAGAAGACGATTCAGAAACTGGAAACCAGGAACCAACACATAATTAGACGCATAATTCTAAAATAACAAATATTTCACAAAGAGTAGAGCAGAGCAGAGCCCAGTAAATCAAAGTCACATTGGTTAGGCAATAATAACTGTAAATAAAGTGAATTTGGGTGGCTTGGACATCTCACTTAGATTAGGGAGTCAAGCTATTCTCCAAAGTGCCTGAAGGCAGGACAAGAAGCAACGGGTGGAAACTAATCAAGGAGAGAAGCAACCTAGAACTAAGGAGAAACTTCCTGACAGTCAGAACAATTAACCAGTGGAACAACCTGCCTCCAGAAGCGGTGAATGCTCCAACACTGGAAGATTTTAAGAAGAGACTGGACAGCCATTTGTCTGAAATGGTATAGGGCAGAGGTGTCAAACTGCCGGCCTGCGGGCCGGACACAACATCGGGAAACGCTGAAAACCAAACCCACCTTTTAGGCTTACATAAGGACAAGCAATTGTTCCCTTCGCCTTAAAATACGATCTTAATTTTAAAAGGGGCTGTTTTGGTTTCTTGCTTATTCCCTTAGAAACAGCTTCAGGTTATAAAGCTTGGAATTGAATTAATTGGTGAAACTAGCTCCCGCAGCATATGTTTCTTGGCCAGTAAAACACCCCCGAATCTTATCCTCATCTTTGCTGATTAATGTTATTCCTTGGGTGGTGAGGGTGTGTGCGTGTGCATTCATCTGAATTAATTTTTTAAAATCATTTTTAGACGGTGGTGGTGTTGCAAAATTCAGGGACTCCTGGACTTTGGGCTTATCTAGTGCAACATTCTGGGCAGGGGTGAGAGAAATCCACAAACGGGAAATTAGCATATTTATCCCATCCTGCACAGTGAAGTTTTTCCCCCCGCACAGTGAAATTCAACAGGGCCTGACACCCGAGCTGGCACGGTGCCACCATGATTAATGGCAATTGGTGACCTTAGTTTCAACGAATCAACAGAGATTTTTTTCTCCATAAGCTGAAATGTGATTCTGATAAAGAGAGATGGAGATCTTTGGGCAGTCAGCCCTCAGCTGGGAAACGTTTTTCCTAATGCATGTTTTTAACATATTTTGATACCAGGAAACGGAGTCTTCCTTTTTCCAAGACTGTCAGAATGAAAAAAAGCGAACACACATTTTATATATTTCTTTGTAGCCAGCCATGATGGTTTTCCTAAAGAAAGCTGCGCACAGACCTAAAACTCTTTCCTCCTCCTTTTTTCCCCACAACATCAACCCTGTGAGGTTGGGCCGAGAGAGAGGTCTTTTATGCCTAAAGGTAGAATTAGAACTCACCATCTCCTGGTGATTGGCCCAAAGTCACCCAGCTGGCCTTCATGCCTAAGGCGGGACTAGAATTCAGTGTCTCCTGGTGATTGGCCCAAAGTCACCCAGCTGGCCTTCATGCCTAAGGCGGGACTAGAATTCAGGGTCTCTTGGTGATTGGCCCAAATTCACCCAGCTGGCCTTCATGCCTAAGGCGGGACTAGAATTCAGGGTCTCCTGGTGATTGGCCCAAAGTCACCCAGCTGGCCTTCATGCCTAAGGCGGGAATAGAATTCAGGGTCTCCTGGTGATTGGCCCAAAGTCACCCAGGTGGCTTTCAATGCCTAAGGCGGGACTAGAATTCAGTGTCTCCTGGTGATTGGCCCAAATTCACCCAGCTGGCCTTCATGCCTAAGGCGGGACTAGAATTCAGTGTCTCCTGGTGATTGGCCCAAATTCACCCAGCTGGCCTTCATGCCTAAGGCGGGACTAGAATTCAGTGTCTCCTGGTGATTGGCCCAAATTCACCCAGCTGGCCTTCATGCCTAAGGCGGGACTAGAATTCAGTGTCTCCTGGTGATTGGCCCAAATTCACCCAGCTGGCCTTCATGCCTAAGGCGGGACTAGAATTCAGGGTCTCCTGGTGATTGGCCCAAATTCACCCAGCTGGCCTTCATGCCTAAGGCGGGACTAGAATTCAGTGTCTCCTGGTGATTGGCCCAAATTCACCCAGCTGGCCTTCATGCCTAAGGCGGGACTAGAATTCAGGGTCTCCTGGTGATTGGCCCAAATTCACCCAGCTGGCCTTCATGCCTAAGGCGGGACTAGAATTCAGTGTCTCCTGGTGATTGGCCCAAAGTCACCCAGCTGGCCTTCATGTCTAAGGCGGGACTAGAATTCAGGGTCTCCTGGTGATTGGCCCAAATTCACCCAGCTGGCCTTCATGCCTAAGGCGGGACTAGAATTCAGTGTCTCCTGGTGATTGGCCCAAAGTCACCCAGCTGGCCTTCATGTCTAAGGCGGGACTAGAATTCAGGGTCTCCTGGTGATTGGCCCAAAATCACTCAACAAACAGTCACTAAACAAACTGTTGTAAGTCAAACACCTCTATGCTCAAAAGCAGCGGGTTGGACTAGAAGACCTCTAAGGTCCCTTCCAACTCTGTTAGTCTGCTAAAACTCTTCTCAGCCGTTTAAATCCATTAAATCTTTCCCCACATTTATTCATTTCAAAGATTTGTTTCCCAGCTGTGGCTACTAGTGAACAGAGCATCTGAGTTTAATGATAGCTTGCTTTGTTAAACGAGCCTTAATCTCATCATTCATCTTTTTCTTTCTCTTTCTCCCTGTGATCTATATTAGCGCTGAAGTGTCAATTAATCAGCCAAATAAAAACTTGAAGCTGCTTTCCACCCTGAATAACTGCACATTATTCATATATATATATATATATATATATATGAAAAGATTATTTTAAGGCAGATGTATCATATGTTCCAGTTAAACCTGGCCATTAAAATTTCAGGCCGGCTCCCAGGGATGCTAACCATTTCTGCTCTGCATTAAAAGGTTCTTTGAGCAATGGCTCCTGTTGCAAGCTGGATTTGCAAGTCCCGCCCGTTTTCCTTTTGCATTGTAGAAAAGCTGCAGGTACCCACGTTGGCTTTTCAACTCGCCAATCTAAGAATTCATATGGGAAAAAAAATCAGCACTGGATATTTTAAAATAAAAATAAAAATCAGGATATATATATATACCAATCCTGGAAATAGCAGGCTGGTGGGGAATACAAATGGTTTGATGCATTTCGCCTTTGTCTAAAAAGGGGCTTTTCAAACTTGGCCCTTTGATGACTTGTGGACTTCAGCTCCCAGAATTCCTCAGCCAGCCTCCATTTTGTTTGTTAGATTTAAGACAGGGGTCTTCAAACTTGGCCCTTTTATGACTTGTGGACTTCAACTCTCAGAATTCCTCAGCTAGCATGCCTGGCTGAGGAATTCTGAGAGTTGACGTCCACAAGATCCCTGACCTAAATCAAGAATCTCTATTATTATATTATATCTCTGCCCAAATATTTTTCTCCCAGAAGAGATTGTAAATCCAGCTCAGGCAATTTGCACCATGTTGTCCTAACTAAATTTCTGATTGTCCTGTAATTTATGGCCGCTTATCCTTTCCAGCAGAATGGATCTGGTGATCACGTGAAGTGCTAATACCACGTTACAATG
>CM077923.1:91610197-91647697 GCA_039797435.1 Crotalus adamanteus | reverse complement strand
TTCTTTCTTCTCCTCCTCCTCCTCCTCTTCTTCTTCTTCCTTCTTATTCTCCTCCTCCTCTTCTTCTTCCTCTTCTTCCTCTTCTTCTTCCTCTTCTTCTTCCTCTTCCTCCTCCTCCTCCTCCTCCTCCTCCTCCTCCTCCTCCTTCTTCTTCTACAATTAGAAGGCAGCTGCAACCTGGAGCAGAGAGAAGGAAGAGAGAGACAGGAATGAATGCAATGGAGTGTTTGTTTTTGTAGTGCAGATAAAGTTGGAGAATGCAGCCTGGGCTCTCCTTCCTTCCCTCTGCTCAGAGGCGACTCGGGCAATCAAGTCATGTCGCATACCCGGCAGAGGAAGACAGTATACCTGAATCTTGTGCTTTTCCAGTATGCTTCTATTCAGATGCTTATTCCCCTGCCCGGCCTTTGAAAAAGCCCTTTCCTTTGAAATACGGGAAGATAATCGTGCCTTTTGAAATGAATAACACCAGCCCTACCAAGGCTGACATCTTGATTTCTAGCCCTCCTGCTAAGCGTCCCAGCTTAATCCTTGGTTAAATTGCATGCCACCAGTTCCCACGATGCTACTTTACACAAATCCAAGCCTATCAACTCCGGTCAAATGATCCTTTGGATACTCAAAGCAGCGGGATTTGGGGTCAACGAGAGCCCCTGTCCTAATTTTTCTCCCCCTGGACTGGTATATATCATGGTATTGGAAAGACTTTGGGGAAAAAGTACAGAGAAGAGCAACTAAGATGATCAAACGCCTGGAGACTGAAACATACGAAGAATGGCTGCAGGATTTGGGTTTGGCCAGTCTAAAGAAAAGACATGATAGCAGTCTCAGTATTTGAGGGGCTGCCACAAAGAAGGAGGGGTCAGGTTATTCTCCAAAGCACCAGAGGGAAGGACGAGAAACAATGGTTGGAAGCTGGTCAAAGAGAGAAGCAACCTGGAATTAAGGAGAAACTTCCTAACAGTGAGGACAATTAACCGGTGGAACAACCTGCCTCCAGAAGTTGTGGGTGCTTCAACACTGGAGGCTTTTAAGAAGAAACTGGACAGCCAGTTGTCTGAAATGGTATAGGGTCTCCTGCTTGAGCAGGGGGCTGGACTAGAGGACCTCCAAGGTCCCTTCCAGCTCTGTTCTATCTGTTATATGCTCAGTGACCGCTGGAGACTTTTTACTATGCTACAAATTAAGAAAATTACTCCAGTCTTACTTCTGGCTGTTGGTTTCCCAAAGTCGTCATTTTCTGAAAGTTGTGATCCTCATTGACTGAATTCGTTGATTTTACGCATTCATAGAACATGGCTTCAATTGTGGAAAGATCTCAAGGCACTGCATGTTTAAAAGGAAAAGGCACTGTGCATCAAAATAATCTAAAGCTAAAATCAAAAACAATTGAGCCATCTTGGTCTAGTAGTTAAGGCACCGGGTTAGAAAGTGGGAGACCATGAATTCAAATCCTGCCTTCGCCATGAAAGCTGGCTGGCAGACTTTGGGCCAATCACCAGGAGATTGTAAGTTCTAGTCCTGCCTTAAGCATGAAAGCCAACTGGCTGACTTTGGGCCAATCACCAGGAAACAGTTTTAGTCCCACCTTAGCCATGAAAGTCAGTTGGGTGACTATGGGCCAGTTATTAGGAGACCGTGAGTTCAAGTCCTGCCTTAGCCATGAAAGCCGGCTGGATGACTTTGGGCCAATCACAGGAGACAGTGAGTTCTAGTCCCGCCACACAGATCCAATAAATAAATTAAACACTGTGCCATCTTCTGAACGGTGCAGGTTCAGATGAAATAAAATAAGTCCAGCCACAATAGTGTCACGTGTTGTCTCCTATCAGTCTCTCTACTCAAAAAAGTCTCCTCCTGGGTTCCTTTTCACCAAAATTGATTGGCGGTAAGACAACAATAGATCAAAGCCAGCTTTGGCTTAGTTACTGTAGTAAAGTTGGAAGGGACCTTGGAGGTCATCTAGTCCAACCCCCTGCTCAGGCAGGAAACCCTACACCATTTCGGACAAATGGCTGTCCAGTCTCTTCTTAAAAACTTCCAGTGTTGGAGCTTTTACTGCTTCTGGAGGCAGGCTGTTCCACTGGTTAATTGTTCTCACTGTCAGGAAGTTTCTCCTTAGTTCTAGGTTGCTTCTCTCTTTGACTAGTTTCCACCCGTTGCTTCTTGTCCTGCCTTCCTTCTCTTGTACAGTTAAAACCGGGCCGTTCCATCGACGCAAATTACCTTCTAGTTTTTCACTTCCGTCCTTCTTTTTCTAAAACACATTTCTGAGTGTCGGAACAGACAACCCCTGTCTTTGAAGAGAGTCAGTTGATTAAGGTGACCAACTTTTTTTACAATGAGAAGGAGGACACAAATAAATTGAAGAAAAAAAAGTCTAATGCGTGCGTGTGTGCCGTGTCGTGTTTCGGTAAGAAGTAAACAAAGCCACTTGCGTGTGGCGCACTCTCTCAAAACAATTCTCCTTTGCAGAGCGGATACGTCTCATAATCGCGTCTCACCGCACTGTACTGAGCCTTGACAAATCGTCATGTCAAATACAAATACGTCACATCACACGCAACGGATCAGCTCGGCATCGATCGAATACGGAGATTTACAGATTTTAGTCTTCAAATATCAAAAAGGAGGACATGTAGGAGGACACGTTTCGAGAGAGGACAGAACTTACAAAAGGAGGACTGTCCTTCCTAAAGGAGGACAGTTGGTCACCTTACAGTTGATCTGAGAAATATCCCTGGATTTAGAGGCAGACACAAAATCTGAGAGATCTTTGAACTTCTGCCTAATTGTGATGAGGCACAACTTGGCACAACTTCTGCAAATATTGTCATCTCGGTCCTTTTCTTTGCCAAGACGTCTCCAGCTTCAGTTTTTCCTTTTGCCCTCTCGAAAGCCCCCTGACGTATTACGGTCCCTATTCGACATAACGCCGTAACCCTGGCCTTTTAAAATTCACTGACAAGCTTGCCTGCAATGGAATGACCTAAACAGGCAGAATTGCAAAATCTTGTTCCCCAGAGCACCAGAGGGAAGGACGAGAAACAATGGTTGGAAACTGATCAAAGAAAGAGAGCGTGGCTAGCTGGGGAATCCTGGGAGTTGAAGTCCACAAGTTTTAAAGTGAGGACCCCTGTCTTAAATCTAAGGAACAAAATGGAGGCTGGCTGAGGAATTCTGGGAGTTGAAGTCCACAAGTGGCCAAGTTTGAAGACCCCTGGCTTAAATCTAACAAACAAAATAGAGGCTGGCTGAGGAATTCTGGGAGTTGAAGTCCACAAGTCATCAAAGGGCCATGTTGGAAGACCCCTGGCTTAAATTTAACAAACAAAATGGAGGCTGGCTGAGGAATTCTGGGAGCTGAAGTCCACAAGTCATCAAAGGGCCAAGTTGGAAGACCCCTGTCTTAAATCTAACAAACAAAATGGAGGCTGGCTGGGGAATCCTGGGAGTTGAAGTCCACAAGTCTTAAAGTGGCCAGGTTTGAGGACCCCTGCTTTAGATGGTGATAGCCACCTGGAAGACAGTATGCTTTTTTTTTTTTTTTTGTAGAATTGCATTTTTAAAGGAATGCTTCCCCCCCCCCTCTTTGCCTAAAAAAACCTTCACTTTTTGTCATGTGTCCAAATTTGCCTTGATTTTTTTCCCCTCTCAGCACCAGGGTGCCTCAAGCATGCTGTACCTATTAGCATCAGCACTGCTGAAGAAGGAAGCAGTTGAATCCCTTCGATTCTCTTTGTCTTCTGCTTGAGAAGTCAACTCATGCTCACTCCTTTTATTTTCTCCTTGGCTCTCTCCTTCTGTGGCTCCCTTACACCCGCCTGTCCCAGAAATGTGTATAAATCACCTTTGTACTCTGCTGTTTTAAGCAAGGACCAGAAGCGGGAAACTCAGTTCTTATTTTCCTTGCGAATAAATAAATTGCTTTCATCTGCTGTGGCTTGTCCAGGGCTGCAAATCTGGAAGAGGGGTGGGCAGCTGTGGCCACTTTATGACGGGTGGGCTTCAAGCCCCAGAATTCATTCTTTCTTTCTTTCTTTCTTTCTTTCTTTCTTTCTTTCTTTCTTTCTTTCTTTCTTTCTTTCTTCTCTCCCTATCTACCTACCTCCCCTTCCTTCCTTCCTTCCTTCCTTCCAGCCTTTTTCCCTTCCTTCCTTCCTTCCTTCCTTCCTTCCTTCCTTCCTTCCTTCCTTCCTTCCTTCCTTCCTTCCTTTCTTTCTTTCTTTCTCCTTCCTTCCTTCCTTCCTTCTTTCCTTCTTTCCTTTTCCTCCTGCCTGCTTTCCTCTCTCTATTTCCTTTTCTTCCTTCCTTTCTTTCTTCTTTCTTTTTTCTTTTTTCTTTCTTCCTTCCTTTCTTCCTCCCTCCCTTTCTTTCTTTCTTTCTTTCTTCTTTCTCCCTACCTACCTCTCCTTCCTTCCTTCCTTCCTTCCTTCCTTCCTTCCTTCCTTCCTTTTCCTCTCCTGCCTGCTTGCCTCTCTCCCTATTTCCCTCCCTCCCTTCCTTTCTTTCTTTCTTTCTTTCTTTCTTTCTTTCTTTCTTTCTTTCTTTCTTTCTTTCTTTCTTTCCTTCCTTCCTTCTTTCTTCCTTTCTTCTCTCCCTTCCTTCCTTTCATTCTTTCTTTCTTTTTTCATTCATTTTTTCTTTCTTTCCTTCTTTCTTCCTTTCTTTCTTCTCTCCCTTCCTTCCTTTCTTTCTTCCTTTCTTTCTTTTCTTTCTTTCTTTCTTTCTTTTCTTTCTTTCTTTCTTTCTTTCTCTCTTTCCTTCCTTCCTTCCTTTCTTTCTTTCTTTCTTTCTTTCTTTCTTTCTTTCTTTCTTTCTTTCTTTCTTTCTTTCTTTCTTTCTTTCTTTCTTTCTTTCTTTCTCCCATCTCATGATTCAGATAACTCTGAATAAAAGGCTCTATCCCTCCATCCATCTTATCCATGAAAGCCGGCTGACTTTGGGCCAAAATCACCAGGAGATTTAAAGGGGACTTGATGTCAGATTTCAGAAATATCCCAAAAAGGGAATATCTGTGGGTCCTTGGTGGTTTTCTTGGAGATATTTCATGACCCAATTAAGTAACGTCATCAGTGCTAGGAAGGAGTGGGGTTTCTGGAGAGGAGGAGGAGGACGGTGGGGTCCTTGGTGCTCTCTGAGCTGGGTGGTTTTCTTGCAAGCCTTCCATGACCCAACTAGGTAACGTCCTCATTGAGGAAGGGAGTGGAGTTTGCGCTCTGTTTATATGCAGCACAAGCCCCTTCTTCCACTGATGATGTTACGTAGTTGGGTCATGAAACGTCCACAAGAAAACAACCCAGCTCAGAGAGCACCAAGGACCCCACAGGTTTTAGAGCTCATGGAGGAGACTCTTAAAAGAAACATCTAGGGCAGGGGTGTCAAACTCAATTTCATTGAGGGCTGCATCAGCATTGTGGTTGCCCTCAGGGCTGTGTATGGCCAGGGTGGCTGCGGCCTACTGGGTGGGCGTGGCCAGCTCTACATCGTTCGCGTCAAAGGTGCCTGTGGGGGCCTGGGCAGGAGTGGGACAGATCTGAGGGTCTCTAGCAAAAGGGGGTGGGACCGGGGCAAGCGCCAAGGCATGGTCCATTTCTTCATTCCTCACAAAGGGTGACACCTCCCCAGCATGCACCCAGGGGACGGGGCCGACGCAGCAGGGGCTGGTTCCTCACTGAATGAATGTTGAATGTGTTTCAGCATAGATGGCCACCACAAAATTGTACATTGGCTCCCGACCGGCCAGGGCCAAGGCAGCGGGGGCCGTTCCCTCACTGTTTCCAGGATGGCTTTGCGGGCCGCATGAAACCACTTCGCGGGCCGCATCCGGCCCCCGGGCCTTGTGTTTGACATGTCTGATCTAGGGGCATTCAACCCTACTCCACTTTGCAATGGCTCTCCTTAATGCAAAAACTCACCCCTTTGTGTCAATTTCATTCAAACGGCAAATTAAATCCTCGCCTATTTTTTTTCTTCTTCAGCCCGATTCGAAGGTGCAGAATCAGCCGGTGTCCCACGGGAGAAAGTTTAGTAGCTGCCTGGCATTGTTATAGATGTGCCATTTCTGCTCATGGGCTCGCAGCTTGCCACGCGTATATTATTCAAAAATGCAAAATAAAAAAAGTTCCCACTTGCCAATTAAGTCTCTGGAGCTTTCTCAGAGCAACAAGAAATGACAAGGGGCCCTTTGCTGTGCTAAAGAACTGCAAACATTAGTAACTTCGCCCGGCTAGATTTGGTATTAATGCGGTATCGCCGGAACGCCATGTCAAAGACAGGGGGAACAGTTGTAAACATAGTTGACTTTGATTAGGCATCCTATCATCAAAGAATATTTAAGTATCATTGTGTGCAGAACCACGTGCTGAAGACGGAGCACGTCCCTGTATTAAACAGAATTGCGGTTCAATTACATGCAGATGAGATGCTTGAATGAATTGCTACAAGGCTGCTGAGATAGGTATATCCTTTGATGAAATATTTTCATTTTTCTTGAGCGCTTCCAAATATTAGCCAGGCAGTGAAATGAAGCATGCGTATCTTACTACGAGACAGATAAACAGACATACCCTTAGACATCTTCAGTCGGGCTTAAAATAAGTTTAACTGCCAAACTTTAAATGCGTTTTGATGGCTTATAAAAAATAGCAGAATAATAGAGTTGGAAGGGACCTTGGAGGTTGTCTAGTCCAACCCCCATTCCAGGCAAACAGCTGTCCAGTCTCTTCTTAAAAACCTCCAGTGATGAAGCACCTACAGCTTCTGGAGGCAAGTTGTTCCACTGGTTAATTGTTCTTACTGTCAGGAAATTTCTCCTTAGTTCTAGGTTGCTTCTCTCTTTGGTTAGTTTCCATCCGTTGCTTCTTGTCCTGCCTTCAGGCGCTTTGGAGAATAGCTTGACTTCCTCTTCTTTGGGGCAGCCCCTGAGATACTGGAAGACTGCTATCCTGTCACCCCTCGTCCTTCTCTTCATTAAACTAGACATCCCCAATTCCAGCAACTGTTCCTTATATGTTTTAGCCTCCAGTCCCCTGATCATCTTTGTTGCTCTTCTCTGTACTCTTTCTAGAGTGTCAACATCTTTTTTACATGGTGGTGACCAAAACTGGATGCCGTATTCCAGTGTGGCCTTATCAAGGCCTTGTAAAGTGGTATTAACGCTTCACGTGATCTTGATTCTATCCCTCTGTGAATGCAGCCTAGCACTGTGTTGGCTTTTTTGGCCGCTGCAGCCCACGGCTGGCTCATATCTAAGTGATTGTCCACTAGGACTGCGAGATCCCCCTCACAGTTGCTACTATTGATCCAGGTACTATCTATAGTCCTATACTATACCTGTGCATTTGGTTTTTTTCTCGCCTTAATATAGAACCACTGTCTTCCGGTGCTTTGGAGAATAGGTTGACTCCCTCTTCATTAAAATAGTGGAAAAAACACCGAGGTTTTCCTCTCTCCCCCCCCCCCCCACGTTTTGATTTACGTGTTGGATGGGATTGATAGCAGTCCAGCCTTTAATCTTGAAGTCGGGATCATTTAATTCTGAATTATTGAATGAAAGGCCTTTAAGAGACAATATTGCTTGGCTCCACTCTGCTTGTTTTCTCGTCCTACTAAGAAATACGGCTGTCCTGTTTGCGGGGCTTGGAAATGTATTAAGTTTCAGGATTTTGATCTTCCAGATGTTCCCCCCTCTGGAAATTGAGCCAAGAGCTGTTTGAACCCTCTTTCATAGGCAGTCTGAAGAAAATCACATATAAGGTTATTGTACATATGCATCTGTATCTATGTACGTATTTATTAGATTTATAGTATAGCCTCGGGACTGGTAGAAGAAGAAACACCGTTTTGGTGAAAATGAGGGAGCTGCATGTAATCCTCAATTTGTGACTACAATGGAGCTCAAAGTTTGTGTCGTTAAGCGAGACTGTTAAGTTAATCTCGCCCCGTTTTGCTTTGCTTGGGGCTAATGGCTGACTGTGTATACCGCTTTACATAGGGCTGTAAAGTTGCTAAGTGAATCACTGCAGGTGTTGATGTGAGTAACACCGTTGTTAAGTGAATCTGGCTTCCCCAGAAGCTTGCAAAAGGGGATCACGTGATCCCCGGGACACGGCAACCGTCATAAATACGAGCCAGTTGTCAAACATACAAATGTAAATATTTGAGGGGCTGCCCCAAAGACGAGGGGGTCACGTTATTCTCCAAAGCACCAGAGGGCAGGACGAGAAACAATTATTGGAAACTAAACAAGGAGAGAAGCAACCTGAAATTAAAGAGAAACTTCCTGACAGTGAGGACAATTAACCAGTGGAACAGCTTGCCACCAGGAATTGTGGACGCTCCATCACTGGAGGTTTTTAAGATAGAGACTTGTCTGAGATGGCATAGTTTCTCCTGCTTGAGCAGGGGGCTAGACTAGAAGACCTCCAAGGCCCCTTCCAGCTCTATTCTATTCTAAATCACAGCATGGGGACGCTGCAACGGTTATAAATCTAAAAACGGCCACAAGTCCCTTTTTTCAGTGCCACTATAATTCTGAACGGTCACTAAATGAGCTGTCGTAAGTCGAGAACTAGATGTATAGATAAAGCTGGGATCCTTTGCTGAGGGGCGCAAAATGCCTCGAGGTCCAAAAATGTTCCAGACGTCGGAATTTCTCTTAACCTTGACAGGTTGGGAGAAGGCTACTAACATTTTACAAATCCCTTTACGCCTCCCATTTCTGCTGTTTGCAGATGGGATCTTCAGAAAGCGCGTTTGGATCCGTGCCTGCCTACACCAGGGATGTAGCTCCCTTAATATGCAACGCATTTGAGGGCATTCCTCTTGTAGATAGAAAAATTCATGCATGTAAGATTGATTTGTTAGTTATCTTCGGGGTCTAGTAGCTGCGGAAAAATGTAACTCCTCAGTTAGTTTCCAAACCGGAATTCAACGGGGTGTTTTATTACATTACATGTTTTTAACCACGCTTAGAAAAGAGACGTGGCTGCCATTTAATAATAATCGGATTAGAGCTGGAAGGGACCTTGGAGGCCTTCTAGTCCAGCCCCCTGCTCAAGCAGGAGTCCCTATATCATTTCAATCATAGATACAGATAGATAGATAGATAGATAGATAGATAGATAGATAGATAGATAGATAGATAGATAGATAGATAGATAGATAGATAGATAGATGGGCAGATAGATAGATAGATAGATAGATAGATAGATAGATAGATAGATAGATAGATAGATAGATAGATAGATAGATAGATGATAGATAGATAGATAGATAGATAGATAGATAGATAGATAGATAGATAGATAGATAAATAGAGATTATATAGATGGATGAGAAAGAGAGAGAAGGTAGATAGGTGGATGGATGGATAAATGGATGAGAGAGATTATATAGATGGATGAGAGAGAAAGAGAGATAGGGTAGGTAGGTAGTTAGTCAGATAGACAGAGATAGATAGAGGTAGATAGAGGTAGGTAGGTAGGTAGGTAGGTAGGTAGATAGATAGATAGATAGATAGATAGATAGATAGATAGATAGGTAGATAGAGAGGTAGGTAGATAGGTAAGTAGATAGAAAGAAAGAAAGAAAGAAAGATAGATAGATAGATAGATAGATAGATAGATAGATAGATAGATAGATAGATAGATAGATAGATAGATGTAGTTAGATAGGTAGGCAGACAGACAGACAGACAGAGAGATGATAGAGATTATATAGATGGATGAGAGAGAAAGAGAAAAGGTAGGTAGGTGGATGGATGGATGGATGGATGGATGGATGGATGGATGGATGAGAGAGATTATATAGATGAATGAGAGAGAGAAAGAGAGAGATAAGGTAGGTAGGTAGACAGAGATGATAGATTATATAGATGGATGAAAGAGAGAAAGAGATAGGGTGGGTAGGTAGGTAGGTAGATAGATAGGTAGATAGACAGACAGACTTAGATGTAGGTAGATAGGTAGATACAGACAGACACGTAGGTAGGTAGGTAGGGGGAGAGAGAGAGAGAGAGAGAGAGAGAGAGAGAGAGAGAATCCATTTTTAAGGCATTTGCCCCTTCCTACCCACAAGCCTGGCTAAAATGGAGGAAATTTCAAAACTAGCTTTCAGCTGAGCATATGTGGCTTCAATGTGGGAAGCGTGTACCAACAAAAAGAGGACGAGAGTATTTAGAATCCCTTACAATTTTCTCTACATTTAGAACTTAACCTCTAGTTCCTGGCCTGCTGTAGAAAACGTGAAAGATATATATTGTTTTCTGCTTCACGGATACAGGATAGGGCATCACTCTCATTTCCCGAGCAGGTATTTTTCAACCTGGAACCACTATAGGACATAATTTACTGCCTTATTAAGGGGCAGATTCAATTAACCAGCTGAGCTCTGTTTTTTTCTCCTGCCAATATGTTAGACTGGACATTAATGTAATTTTTAACGGCCAGCCCTATTAAAGTAAACAGGGTATTTCTACCCAACATATTTATATAGTTCTAGATTTCTTATTAAATGGTGAGCGGGGAGGGTTTGGCGGGGAAAAAGCCAAAATAAAACCTTCTATACCAGTGGTTCTCAACCTGTGGGTCGGGACCCCATTTGGGGTCGAACGACCATTTCACGGGGGTCGCCAAACAACGCAGTCCGCCATTTTTTTCCCCCTTTTCCTTAGCTGTGCTACTCCCTTTTATTCTATTGGCTTTTGAAAGCCAATAGAATAGACTCTCTTGAATAGAGTCTAATTCTATTGGCTTTCCAAAGCTAATAGGAATTGTCCAGGCTGTCTCTGCCCTGCTGAGCCCGCCAAAAGTCCCATTCTGCAAACGGTGCTGCACCAGTTGAGTAGTCCTCGACTTACGACCGGTTGAGTAGTCCTCGACTTACGACCGGTTGGGGGGGGTCATGGCATTAAAAAGGTTGAGAACCACTGTTCTATACATTGCACACATAAGTAGAATGCCAAGTCAAAACCATATCATTTAACTAATAAAGCAGAGGGTGGATGGGTAGCTACGGAATATGAAGGATAAATAAATAAACGAATATGGATAAAAGGCTGCTTTATGGTCCGAAGACAGATTAAGGCTGTTCAATATGTGTAGCAAATGGTGGAAGGAAGGAAAGGAAGGGAGGGAGGGAGGGAGGGAGGGAGGGAGGGAGGGAAGGGAAGAGAAGGAAAGGAGGAGAGAGGGAAAGAGAGGAAGGAGGGAAAGGAGAGAGGCAGAGAGGGTAAGAGGGAGGGAGGTGGGAAAGAGGAAGGAGGGGAAAAGAAAGGAGAGGAGGGAGGGATAGAAAGGAATGGAGGAAAAAGAAAGGGAGGGGGAGGGAAGGAAGGAAAGGAAGGGGAAGAGAAGGAAAGGAGGAGAGGAGGGAAAGGAAAGGAGGGAAGCAGAGAGAGGAAGGGAGGGAGGCAGGAAAGGAAGGGAAAAGAAAGGAGAGGAGGGAGGGATAGAAAGGAATGGAGGAAAAAAGGGAGGGGGAGGGAAGGAAGGAAAGGAAGGGGAAGAGAAGGAAAGGAGGAGAGGAGGGAAAGGAAAGGAGGGAAGCAGAGAGAGGAAGGGAGGGAGGCAGGAAAGGAAGGGAAAAGAAAGGAGAGGAGGGAGGGATAGAAAGGAATGGAGGAAAAAGAAAGGGAGGGGGAGGGAAGGAAGGAAGGAAAGGAAGGGGAAGAGAAGGAAAGGAGGAGAGGAGGGAAAGGAAAGGAGGGAAGCAGAGAGAGGAAGGGAGGGAGGCAGGAAAGGAAGGGAAAAGAAAGGAGAGGAGGGAGGGATAGAAAGGAATAGAGGAAAGGAGGGAAGGAAAGGAAGGGGACGAGAAGGAAAGGAGAAAGGGTAAGAGGAAGGGAGGGAGGGAGGCAGGAAAGAGGAAGGAAGGGAAAAGAAAGAGGACGGTGGGAGGAAGAGAAAGGAAGGAAGAAAAAGTAAAGAAAGAAAGAGAGAGAAAAGAACCCCAGTTGGTATGCAAAGAATATTGCTTTTTGTGTCCAAGACGCGCCTTTCATGCTTTAAAAATGATAAAAAATTGCGATCGATCTCTACAACTGTTGTGTTCATCTTTATTGATTAGGCCGAAGGGAGATAAATCTCTCCCCTCCGGAAGGCCAGCTAGCCGATGGACGGAGCACCATCCGTCATCTCCAAACGGCTGACCCGTCCATCTGCCCACCGCCGTCCCCTCCGCCTGTGTCTAATCGTCTCCCGATTGATTTTATTTGCATCGGGACAAGCGGGATGGGACTGTGGTAGGATGAGCCCCATCGCTAAATCCAGAAGTGGGCTGCGATGTGTGTGTCTGTGTGTGTGTCAGCGACCTAAGGAAGATTGCATTTTCGTTTTCTGACTGGCCAGCAGTCATGTATTAAACAAATAATAATAATAAACTACCCCACCAAAGGTGCGCCTGGAACTGGATATCCCGGGCAGATGAATTATTAGGGCCAGATAGAGATCAACTTGTTCTGTTTAATCTTCCCCTGTACTTTTGACTGTCGCCTGGGCCCCACAATTTATTATAATTTGTGCAGAAGGCACCAGGCCTGCCTGAAACACAATTGGATTCTGCTGCTTCTTCCTTGGCGTAATGTTTTTTCTTTCTTTTTTTTTTTAAACAATGATTTCTGCGGATCCCTGGCGAATGTCAGCGCGGCCTCGGAGAGCGCGTAAGGCCCAGGCTACGATCATTAAAAATCAAATAATCCAATATTTGTCCTGTTACCTTCCCGAGTGGCATTTTGTCTTTTGAGAGGTCGCCGAACCTTGGTTTGAGCTGTTCTCAAGCGCAGAATGTCCTTGACTCACCACCCCAAAGGGGTCCCAGATTTCGGTCACTAAGCGAGACGGTTGCGAAGCGCATTTGGGCCCCCCGTTTTTGTGACTTTTCGTGCCGCAGGGCTTACGTGAATCGCTGCGGTTGTTAGCAGCACGGTTGTTAAGTGGATCTGGCTTCAATCCGTTGACTTTGCTTGTCAGAAACTTGCAAAAAAAATCATGAAGGAACTTGGACACGGTGCAACCCGTTATAAATACGAACCTTTTCTGAATTTTGATTGCGTGAACCCGGGGAGGCTGCAACGGTCGTAAGGGTGAAAAAGGGTCCTAAGTCACTTTCCGGGCCATTGTAACTTTAAACGGTCACTAAGTGAACTGTTGTAAGGGGAGGACTTCCTGTAGATGTAAAGACAGGATGTTTTTAAACTTCCACCTGCAATTTTGATCTTCTAGCTTCTCGATCATCATTGTTGTGATTTTGATATGATACATAGCAGAAGATTCAGTAGCCCTTTGAGTCATGAGCTGTCATAGAGTCTTCCCATCACGGTCGTAAGTTGTAAATCAAGTAACTCAAGTGGGCTTACCGAGTTGGGGGGCTGCCACGAAGAAGAGGGAGGGGCAATTTATTTTCCAGAAGGCAGGAGAAGAAGCAACGAATGGAAACTCATCAAGGAGAGAAGCAACCTGGAACTAAGGAGGAATTTCCTGGCAGTGAGGACAATTAACCAGTGGAAAGGGTTGCCTCCAAAAGTTGTGGGTCCTCACTGGAGGTTTTTAAGAAGAGATTCGACACCCATTTGTCTGGAATGGTGTAGAGTTTCCTGCTTGAACAAGGGTTAGACTAGAAGATCTTCCAGATCCCTTCCAACTCTGTTATTCTATGAATGCCATCGTGATCAACGACTAAGGGAACTCGATATGATTGTCTAACAAAGAGCACTAGGGGTAATATGATAGCACTCTCCCAGTATTTGAGTTGCTATCACAAAGAGGGGATCAACCTCTTCTCCAAAGCACCTGAAGGCAGGATGAGAAAACAGATGGAAACTCATCAAGGAGAGAAGCAACCTGGAGCTAAGGAGAAATTTCCTGACAGTGAGGACAATTAACCAATGGAACTCCTTGCCTCCAGAAGACGTGGGTGCTCCATCACTGGGGGGGTTTTAAAGAAGAGACTGGAGAGCCATTTGCCTGAAATGGTCTAGGGTTTCCTGCCTGAGCAGGGGGCTGGACTGGAAGACCTCCAAGGTCCCTTCCAGCTCTATTCTGATTGATAGTTGGAGAGTCCTGTTTTAGAAGAACGGGGAGAAGGCTTCGGCTGTGGTAGCCCCTTATGTTTCATCTGATGTCTGTGGAGATTCTCAATCCATCATAGTTGTCTCCGAAGTGCTTTTTCCAAAAGGCAACTCAACTTTCTTGGGTCTTTTTTTTTTTTCTTCCTTTGGAAGCGTTTCCCTTCTTCTCCAAGAAGCTTCCTCAGTTCATCTGATGAGTTTCGTCTGAAGACATACTCCAAACATGGTTTGATGTTGAATCATGAGGGGCTCAACCTCTTTTCCAAAGAATCAGGACAAGAAACAACGGATGGAAACTCACCAAGGAGAGAAGCAACTTGGAATTAAGGAGAAACTTCCTGACAGTGAGGACAATTAACCAGTGGAACAATCTGCCTCCAGAAGCAGTGGGTGCTCCAACACAACTTTAATAAACTTTATTACGGCCGTAGACCAGCAATAGCCATCAATGCTCCAACACAACAGTGAGGACAATTAACCAGTGGAACAACCTGCCTCCAGAAGTTGTGAGAGGTTTTTAAGAAGAGACTGGACAGCCACTTGTCTGGAATGGTAAAGGGTCTCCTGCCTGAGCAGGGGGTTGGACTAGATGACCTCCAAGGTCCCTTTCCAGCTCTATTCTGATTGATTGAAAACCAAGTGACTGACCTTCTCTGCGGAGGTCGTAAAACGAACACAACGGTCATAAAGAGAATGCCACAGTTGTTAAGGAAACCAAAGATTCACTACGGGCACGTTTGACCAAAAGCTGGAAGCCAATGCTACCTTTTTTTCTTTCCCAGCAAAACGGTCGTGAAACACGGTCACGCGTGGGACGCTGCATAGGGCTATAAACACGGGACGCTTGCCAACACCCTAGCTGCGGACGCGTGATCACAGGAGAAGGGCCCTGGGGTGGCCATTGGAACTGAATCCTGGACGAGACTATCCCTCGGCAGGCTGACTGGTATGAACTCGTCGTAAGTCGAGGACCAACTTTATCATCGGTTACATGCCTCGACGATGTTCACTCCATTGTGTCTGACAACCGCTAACACACTGGTCTTTGATACATTAGTTGTCCATGCCGCCCTCCTTAAATCAACCGGTCTGTCTTAATATCCACCACAAATCATGCCCGCTCCCCGACAAAACAGCCTTGTCAGAATACAGAACCGTACAATTTATGTCCACAACTGAACAAGCCACATTCCTACGATGTCACAGCAAGCATTGCTGGTAGGGTTTCCCATAAGCAGATTAAACCGAGGGGGGACTTCATTCCTTGCTCAAAGTACACTTAGTCGTCATCTCAATGGCCGCCGCTGAGCCCAAAATTTCCTTTTAATGCTCTACGCTGCCTGGAGTCACCACATGTCATTTCGGTGGCCATATGCAGTAAATCTATTTAATAAATAGATAATCGAAGAGAGCACGTTTGATCTAGTGCAGGGGTAGGCAACCTCGGCTCTTTTATGACTGGTGGACTTCAACTCCCAGAATTCCTGAGCCAGCCATGCTGAGGGGAAAGGGAGAGGTTTCCAAGCTGAGCCATGCTGGCTCAGGAATTCTGGGAGTTGAAGTCCACCAGTCATAAAAGAGCCAAGGTTGCCTACTCCTGGTCTACGAGGCTCACTGCTTAGGACTTAGGACAGGGGTAGACAACCTTGGCTCTTTTCTGACTCGTGGACTTCAACTCCCAGAATTCTTGAGCCAGCCTGGCTCAGCTTGGAAACTCTCCCTTTCCCCTCAGTATGGCTGGCTCAGGAATTCTGGGAGTTGAAGTCCATGAGTTATAAAAGAGCCGAGGTTACCTACCCCTGTCCTAAGTCCTGCTGTTCTAAGCAATGAACCACCTAGACCAAGGGTAGGCAACCTTGGCTCTTTTTTGACTCGTGGACTTCAACTCCCAGAATTCCTGAGTCAGCCTGGCTCAGCATGGAAACCTCTCCCTTTCCCCTCAGCATGGCTGGCTCAGGGATTCTGGGAATTGAAGTCCAGGAGTCAAAAAAGAGCCCAGGTTGCCTACCCCTGTCCTGAGTCCTCCTGTTTGAAGTGGTGAGCCTCCTAGACCAGGGGTAGGCAACCTTGTCTCTTTTATGACTGGTGGACTTCATCTCCCAGAATTCCTGAGCCAGTCTGGCTCAGCTTGGAAGCCTCTCCCTTTCCTCTCATGGCTGGCTCAGGAATTATGAGAGTTGAAGTCCACGAGTCATAAAAGAGCCAAGGTTACCTAGCCCTGATCTAGTGGTTAAGGCAGCAGGCTGGAAACCAGGAGATGCTGAGTTCAAGTCTCGCCTTAGGCATGAAAGTCAGCTGGTTGACTTTGGGCCAATCAACAGGAGACTGGGAGTTCTAGTCCCACCTTAGGCATGAATGCTGGTGGGGTGACTTTCAGCCGATCACCAGGAGACGGGGAGTTCTAGTCCTGCCTTAGGCATGAAAGCCGTCTGGGTGACTTTGACCAGTCACCAGGAGATGGCGAGTTCTAGTCCTGCCACAGGCATGAAAGCCGTCTGGGTGACTTTGACCAATCACCAGGAGACGGTGAGTTCTAGTCCCGCCTTAGGCACAAAAGCCAACTGGGTACCTTTGGGCCATCCTCTGTCTTAGCCTAAGTCCCTCCACAGGGTTGTTGTTGTGAGGAAAATCGGAGGAAGAAGATGTGTTGGAGACATTCGCCCTCTTGAGTGATTTGTAAAAGGAAAAAAGGCAGGATAGAAATAAAATAAATATGGAGTGCCAGAAAACGCTGCTTTTTTGCCAAAATAATGGCTTGGCTAACTTATGGAGAAGTCACTTGGGCGCTGTGAGCATGACTCAAGGTGGCTTCTGCTGCTGTGGGTGTGTTTGTGGTTGCCAAGGCTTGGGGGCATTGTGATGTCATGGAAGTTCAGTTGGGAAACTCAGCTAAACCTGGAGATCCGCAGTCCTTCAGCTTCAAGGACCGGTAGGGCCACAGAGGGGCCTTGGGCCATGATGGAAAAGCCAGGGAGAAGAGGAAACCCGGCAAAAGGGAGAGGGCCCCCGATGAAAAAGGTACCAAGAGGAAATCCAAGCTAAAGCGGGGAGGGGGGAAAATGTGCAGCTGAATTGGAAAGAAGGTGCATTGTGTGCTTTTCCCGGTCCAGTCGTTTGAATTAATTAAAGAGACAGCTTGGGGTGGTGAGTAAGGTGCTAGCCTAGAAACTAGGAGTCTGTGAGTTCTAGTTCTACCTTAGGCACGACAGCCGGCTGGGGGACTTTGGGCCAATCACCAGGAGGCGGTGAGTTCTAGTCCTACCTTAGGCATGAAAGCCGGCTGGGTGACATTGGATCAATCACCAGGCGTCTGTGAGTTCTAGTCCTGTCTTAGGCACGATAGCCATCTGGGTGACTTTGGGCCAATCACCAGGAGGCGGTGAGTTCTAGTCTTGTCTTAGGCATGAAAGCCAGCTGGGTGACTTTGGACCAATGACTAGGAGTCTGTGAGTTCTAGTTCTGACTTGGGCACCAAAGCCAGCTGCGTAACTTTGGGCAATCGCCAGGAGGTGGTGAATTCCAATCCTGATTTAGGCACAAAAGCCAACTGGGTGACTTTGGACAGTTTGGGGGTAGGGATTAAGGTACTAGCCTAGAAACCAGGCATCTGTGAGTTCTAGTTCTGCCTTAGGCATGAAAGCCGGTTGGGTGACTTTGGGCCAATCTCCAGGAGGTGGTGAGTTCTAGTCCCACCTTAGGCACGAAAGCCGGCTGGGTGACTTTAGACCGTTTGGGGGTAGTGATTAAGGTGCTAGCCTAGAAACCAGGAGTCTGTGAGTTCTAATCCCACCTTAGGGTATGAAAGTCAGCTGGGTGGCTTTGGCCCCCTCTCAGCCCCATCCACCTTACAGGGTTTTTATGGGGAAAATAGGAGGAAGACAGAATATTAGGTACGTTTGCTGCCTTGCGTTACTTATAAAGTAATTAAGTTGGGATCAAAATCTAATAAATACAAAAAATAATAATAATTTTAAAAAGCATCTTGAATACTTGGTTTCGTCCTGCTTGTGGCCTGGCTTGACAATTTCAAGCATTGTTACGCACAAATTCCTCATTGGGGACTGTAAGAAAGATAAACACCCACCCCTTAAATACTCACCACTTCTCATTTGCTTTTGGGAGGGGGCATTTATACTTAATTTCTTCCCTTTTTCTCCTCCTCTCCCCACAGAGCTCACAGTTCTACAAAGTCACCACCGAACAATACGAGAAAGCTGTAAAAGAAGTCAAATCCCGCTTCAAGTAAGACCTTTTTTTTTTTTAAAAAAAATCTTCTTTATCCATTCCTCGCTCATAAAAACACCATACCCATCATCCTGTGCCATGGAATTGTAATACAGGTTGCCAATGTGATTCCCCCCCCCCCAAGAAAGCGTTTGGACCAAAATATCTAAAAGGTACACATGCTGCGACGGTCCTAAGTATGAAAAACGGTCCTAAGTCACTTTTTTCAGTCACTAGATCAGGGGTAGGCAACCTGGGCTCTTTTATGCCTCGTGGACTTCAACTCCCAGAATTCCTGAGCCTGCCTGGCTCAGCTTGGAAACCTCTCCCTTTCCCCTCAGCACGGCTGGCTCAGGAATTCTGGGAGTTGAAGTCCACGAGTCATAAAAGAGCCAAGGTTGCCTATCCCTGCCCTATATCAGGGGTCCTCAACCTTGGCAACTTTAAGACGTATGGACTTCAACTCCCAGAATTCCTGAGCCAGCCTGGCTCAGCTTGGAAACCTCCCTTTCCCCTCAGCATGGCTGGCTCAGGAATTCTGGGAGTTGAAGTCCACCAGTCATAAAAGAGCCAAGGTTGCCTAGTGACTGAAAAAAGTGACTTAGGACTGTTTTTCATACTTATGACCATCGCAGCATCCCCCCCAGGGTCACGTGATCAAAATTCAGATGCTCGGCAACTGACTCACATTTACGACGGTCGCAGCGTCCCGGGGATCACGCGATCCCCTTTTACGACCTTCTGACAAGCAAAATCCATGGGGGGAAGCCGGATTCACTTAACAACTGGGTTACTACTTTAACGACTGCAGCGATTCACTTAAGGACTGTGACAGGGAAGATCGTAAAACGGGCCAAAGTACGCCTAACAACTTGTCTTGCTTAGCAACACAAACATCGGGCTCAATTTTAGCCGTAAGTCGAGGACTCCCTTGTATTACAATACAGTTAATTGAAGGCGAAATGCAGGATGTGATTTTTTTTCTGACGCCCTCAAAAAAACGTCCATCAGGAAAAGGGCTTCCGATGATTGGAATGAAAGTAAAGGCCGTCTTGCTTTTTTTTTTTAAGGCTTTCCTGCCAAAAAATGAATGTTTTTAAAGTTGTCCTGTCGGATTTCAGCCTTCTTACGCATTTAAATGAAGCCGATTTTTCTTCTGAGTGCAGATTGTTGTGTAAATCGCTTTGGGGGGGGAAAATTAAAGAAAAGCACCCCCTCCATTGATAATTCTTCTGACAAGTCTCGTGTCTGGGTTTAATTGAATGTGAGGATGGAAGGCAGGGTCGCCAGCCTTAGTACCTTAAAGATTGAGCTTGCTTAATTGCCTGTAAAAAAAAAAAGAGAGAGAGAGAGAAATTAAATAAGGTAGAACAGCTAAATTTATCATTCCGTTCGATGGGTAAAGCGACGCGTTGCATGTCAGCGTGATTTCAAGTTGGGAGTGTGAGATTAATAGAGCTAATTGTGGCATTGTTGCCAAGCAGCTC
Organism: Crotalus adamanteus; assembly: GCA_039797435.1. Lineage (NCBI taxonomy): Eukaryota > Metazoa > Chordata > Lepidosauria > Squamata > Viperidae > Crotalus > Crotalus adamanteus. The sequence goes on along the minus strand of CM077923.1, from coordinate 91,627,918 downwards.
CACTTAATAAGGGCAAATATGCCTGGAATTTTTCAGTAAGTTTCCACTCAAGAATTCACTTTCTGCCGTCAGCTTATACAAGGCGGGTTTCAGACTGTCTGTGCTTTTCACAGGGATCCTGTGAAGGTGATCGTATGAATTGCAGGACATGAGGTTCAGCCTAGTGGTTAAGGTGCAGGGCTAGAAACCAGGAGAGTTCTAGTCCTGCCTTAGGCCTGAAAACTGGCTGGGTGACTTTGGGCTGATCACCAGGAGACGGTGAGTTCTAGTCCTGCCTTAGGCCTGAAAACTGGCTGGGTGACTTTGGGCTGATCACCAGGAGACGGTGAGTTCTAGTCCCGCCTTAGGCATGAAAGCCAAGTAATTTTGAGCCAATCACCAGGAGATGGTGAGTTCTAGTTCTGACTTAGGCATAAAAGCCGGCTGGATGACTCTGGGCCAGTCACCCGGAGATGGTGAGTTCGAGTAGTGAAAACTGACAGGGTGACTTTTGGCCAGTCATCAGGAGACTGAATTCTAGTCACATCATAGACATGAAAGCCAGCTGGGTGGAATCACCAGGAGATGGTGAGTTCTAGTCCTGCCAGGGCCATGAAAGACAGCTGGGTGACTTTGGGCCAATCACCAGGAGATGATGAATTCTAGTCCCGCCTTGGGCATGAAAGCCAGCTGGGGACTTGGAGCCAATCACCAGGAGACGGTGAGTTCTAGTCCCGCCTTAGGCATGAAAGCTGACTGGGTGACTGTGGGCCAATCACCAGGAGACGGTGAGTTCTAGTCCCGCCTTAGGCGTGAAAGCCGACTGGGTGACTGTGGGCCAATCACCAGGAGACAGTGAGTTCTAGTCCCACCTTAGGCATGAAAGCCGGCTGGGTGACTTTGGGCCAGGAGATGGTGAGTTTGAGTCCCGCCTTAGATAAGACTATAGTGGCTAACAGTGTGAATGGAGGACTTGAGAGCAGTTTGGCCTACAAACCAGGCGACGGTGAGTTCTAGTCCTTGCCTCGGGCGAACGCCATCAGGGTGACTTTGGGGCAGTCCTTCTCTCTCATCCCAACTCACCTCACAGGGTTGTTGTCCTGGGGATGATAAGAGGCCAAAGAGTATTTTGGATGTTCACCACCTTGAATTACTTATAAAGTAATAAAGACGCGATAAAAATCTGAATAATAAATAAATATACAGAGCCTTGTGTATTTCTGCCAGCCAGTCCACAAGGAAGGCATGAGATATTTTAAAGAGCAGGAACTCTCCCGGCACCTCCAAAAACATCTGTGCGATGGATGGTTCTGGAAGGTTTCTCTGCCTGGAGGTGACCCCCCCCCCTTAATGCTCGTTTGTACCAAGTGGGGGGGAAAAATCGGCAAAGCGGCACGCAACCACATGCTATCTTAAAATGTCAGATCTAGCAATATGCAAATCGCAGCCTGAAGGCCAGCAAAACATTAAAGAAGATCATAATCTAATTCTTTAACACAATGACCAAGGGGAAATAAACAAAACAGTTCCCTCTTGGGCGAAACGGTAGCAAAATCCTGAGTCTCCGGCTGAGGTTCTTTGTAAAGGCGTAGTAGTGCCTTCCCCGTTCATCCAGGAGCCAAGATTTTCCAGAAGGTCTTAAGACAGGAACAAAATCACCCTGGACTTGTGATCTTTGTGTAGTTCCAATGCTGTAACCAACATCAGTATATACGGATAATTCTGGATTTAACATCATTTGCTTACCCCCACCAGCACTGACAGGGCAAGCCACTAGTTATATAAACCGGAAGTAAGCCCCATTCTCTTCAAGCACTGATGATGTTACCTAGTTGGGTCACAAAACGTCTGCAAGAAGACCACCAAGCTCAGAGAGCACCATGGAGCTCACAATCATCATCATTTTCTTGTTCTTGTTGTTGTTGTTGTTGTTGTTGTTCTTCTTCTTCTTCTTCTTCTTCTTCTTCTTCTTCTTCTTCTCCTCCTCCTCCTCCTCCTTCTTCTTCTTTTTATTATTATTATTATTATTTTTAAAATTTATAAGCCGCCCCACTCCCGAAGGACTCTGGGCGGCTAACAATAAAAAACACATAAAACATAACAAACAACAATACAAAAACAATCATCCAGGGGTAAGGTTTTATAAACCCCAGGCCTGCCGGAAAAGCCAGGTCTTAAGTAGCTTACGGAAGACCAACAGGGTGGGAGCGGTCCTAATCTCCGGGGGGAGCTGATTCCAAAGCATGGGCACCATTCTTCTTCTTCTTCTTCTTCTTCTTCTTCTTCTTCTTCTTCTTCTTCTTCTTCTTCTTCTTCTTCTTCTTCTTCTTCTTCTTCTTCTTCTTCTTCTTCTTCTTCTTCTTCTTCTTCTTCTTCTTCTTCTTCTTCTCCTTCTCCTTCTCCTTCTCCTTCTCCTTCTCCTTCTCCTTCTTCTTCTTCTTCTTCCTCCTCCTCCTCCTCCTTCCTCACCAGAAACCCCCACTTCCTTCTAGCACTGGTGATGTTCCCTAGTTGGGTCATGAAATATTTGCAAGAAAACCACCGAGCTCAGAGAGCACTGAGGACTGCACAGTCCACATCCTCCTCCTCCTCCTCCTCCTCCTCCTCCTCCTCCTCCTCAGAAACCCCCACTGCCTTCAAACACTGATAATGTTACGTAGTTGGGTCATGAAATATTTGCAAGAAAACCACCAAGCTCAGAGAGCACCGAGGACTGCACAGTCGTCGTCCTCCTCCTCCCCCTCCTCCTCCTCCTCTATTTATTAACTATCTCGAATTTATCAGCCATCTGACAATTGCCACCAGACATTGTCTTCACAACAAAGATGATCAGGGGACTGGAAGCTAAAACATCCAAAGAACGGTTGCTGGAATTGGATAGGTCTGGTTTAATGAAAAGAAGGACTAGGGGTGAAATGAAAGCAGTGTTCCAATAGTTGAGGGGCTGCCCCAAAAAAGAGGAGGTCAACCTATTCTCCGAAGCGCCTGAAGGCCGGACAAGAAGCAACGGATGGAAACTAATCAAGGAGAGGAGCAACCTGGAACTAAGGAGAAACTTCCTAACAGTGACGTCAATCAACCAGTGGAAAGGGTTGCCTTCAGAAGATGTGGATCCTCACTGGAGGTTTTTAAGAAGAGATTGGACACCCATTTGTCCGGAATGGTGTAGAGTTTCCTGCTTGAACAAAGGTTAGACTAGAAGATCTTCCAGATCCCTTCCAACTCTGTTATTCTATGAATGCCATCGTGATCAACGACTAAGGGAACTCGATATGATTGTCTAACAAAGAGCACTAGGGGTAATATGATAGCACTCTCCCAGTATTTGAGTTGCTATCACAAAGAGGGGGTCAACCTCTTCTCCAAAGCGTCTGAAGGCAGGATGAGAAACAACGGATGGAAACTCATCAAGGAGAGAAGCAACCTGGAGCTAAGGAGAAATTTCCTGACAGTGAGGACAATTAACCAGTGGAACAACCTGCCTCCAGAAGATGTGAATGCTCCATCACTGGAGGTTTTAAAGAAGAGACTGGAGAGCCATTTGCCTGAAATGGTATAGGGTTTCCTGCCTGAGCAGGGGGTTGGACTAGATGACCTCCAAGGTCCCTTCCAACTTTATTATTCTGTGATACTTACCTGATGCTCTCGTTGTGCGGATCCCAGCCAGGCCCAAATTTTAATATTCCAGAATTGGAAGATTTGTTGTATTAAAAACAAAAACAAACCTAGAGATGTTTCGGGGTGGGGGGGGGAGAGCCTTGGATCCCATTGATTGTCAAATGTTTTATCTCTCTTTAAGAGCCTAATTCGCATTGATCTGACGGTAAAACGATCAGGCTGCGCGACTTCCTTCAATACCCAAATTGCATTAAAACCGCATTAGCCGGGCCCGGCTGCCGGGCCTTGTGTTCTCCACCCTGGCATTATAACCCGACATGATTACGTTAGGCGGGAATGTCTGATTGCTAATGAAAACTTTACATAATAAAGCAGAAAGGGGAGGGGGGGAAGAAAAGCGAGAGTTTGGAATTAGGGGAAAGGGGTTGGCTCTGGAGGAAAAGGCTTTGAGCTTTGATTGAATAATTCTATTAGGGGGCCTCTCTGGGACTCTGTCTTTTGTTCTTCACAGCCAAGGGGTAGAAACCTGGCAACTTGGAGGATCACGTTGCCTGCCCTGACGCTTAAAAGCAAAGGCCATTATTATCATTTGTGTAAGAGATTGAGGCAACCCGGTTCCCGGAAATAATCAGCCGTACTGCGTGATTTCGGGGAAAATACACATGTGTTTCTGATGGGAGCTGTCTATTTATTGATTTATGTATTTTATGTATCAGATTTTTATCCTGCCTTTATTTCTATACAATAGAATAGAAACAAAAATAGAGTAGAGTAGAGTAGAGTAGAATAGAAAATAGAAAATAGAATAGAATAGAATAATAGAATAGAATAGAATAGAATAGAATAGAATAGAATAGAATAGAATAGAATAGAATAGAATAGAATAGAATAGAAAATAGGGAATGGAATAGAATAGAATAGAATAAGAAAATATGGAATAGAATAGAATAAATGGAATGGAATGCAGAAAGAATAGCATAGCATAGCATAGAATAGAATAGAATAGAATAGAATAGAATAGAATAGAATAGAATAGAATAGAATAGAATAGAATAGAATAAGAAAATATGGAATGGAATAGAATAAAATAGAATATATGAGAATAAATGGAATGGAACAGAATGCAGAAATATAGAATAGAGTAGCATAACAGCATAGAATAGAATAGAATAGAATAGAATAGAATAGAAAGAATAGAATAGAATATGGAATGGAATGGAATAAGAAAATATGGAATAGGATAGAAAAGGATAGAATAGAATAAGAAAATATGGAATGGAATAGAATAAAATACAATATATGAGAATATATGGAATGGAATGGAATGCAGAAATATAGAATAGCATGGAATGGAATGGAATAGAATAGAATAGAATAGAATAGAATAGAATAGAATAGAATAGAATAGAATAGAATAGAATAGAATAGAATAACAGAGTTGGAAGGGACCTTGGAGGTCATCTAGTCCAACCCCCTGCTCAGGCAGGAAACCCTATAGTACCATTCCAGACAAATGGTTGTCCAGTCTCTTCTTAAAAGCTTCCAGTGTTGGAGCACCCACATATTTTGGAGGCAAGTTGTTCCATTGATTAATTGTCAGGAAATTGCCAGGGAAATCCAGAAGCCACAAAAGGCCCATGGTTCCCCGACCCCTGCATCCAACCGATGGAAGGTTTGACTTCACGGATTGGGGATGCTTAAAAAAGTTGGAGGAGGAGGACTGGCCGGGTATCCTTCTGAAGTTCTCCCAGGGGGAAAAAAAAACCTCCGCAGATCCCCATCTCTAGTGAACCGTGCCAAACCTTCGGCCTTTTCGTTTTACGAAGGAGGCCAAAGTTGTGTAGCTCCCACCTCTCGCACTCTGGTTGAGGTTAAAAATTTGCTAGCTACTCTGCATTATGCACGTTCGACGTTCCTCCCATTGGTGGCTACAGCCGGCGAGGGCTCCATTCATTGTCTCTCTTTTCTTCCTCTCTTCTCGGATGCCTTTCAGATTGGCTGCGAGTTTTCAGCCCTTTGAACCCGCATCGCTTTAGAACTGACAGCTTTACTCTTCCCTACAGTAACCGGCTAGTTTTTCTTTCTGCCTTTGATCAATACAATCCATTAGGAATGTAGAGTAGCCAAGGCAGCCATATGAAATATTAATTAAGCCCATTTTAGTTAGACAAATGTGTGCTTGGAAAGCAGCACAAAAGGGGTGTGTGGGGGTGTGTGGGGGTGTGTAGCTGCATCTGTGTTAAAATCCAAAGATTTCACTACATGTTTGATCTCTTTCTTTCTTGTTTTATTAGTTTTAATCCTTTCTTCTTCTTCTTCTTCTTCTTCTTCTTCTTCTTCTTCTTCTTCTTCTTCTTCTTCTTCTTCTTCTTCTTCTTCTTCTTTTCTTCTCCTTCTCCTTCTCCTCCTCCTCCTCCTCCTCCTTCTTCTTCTTCAAAACAATAATAATAATATCAAAATAATAAAAAGCTAGACATGATCAAGTTGCTAAACTCATTGGGCATTGTGTAAAAAATACGACTTGCCTGTGTCCAAAAAGTCATGGGAACATAGGGTGGAAAAAGTTATTGAGAATGAGAGTGTGAAGATCTTGTGGGACTTTCGAATAATGGTGGTTGTGATGATGATGATGATGATGATAAAGTTGGAAGGGACCTTGGAGGTCATCTAGTCCAACCCCTTGCTCAGGCAGGAAACCCTGTATCATTTCAGACAAATCATTACTTTACAAATTACTTTAGAAGTAACTCAAGGCAGCAAACGTACATCATACTCCCTTTATCCTCTTTCTCCCTCCTCTCAACAACAACCCTGTGAGGTGGGCTGGGCTGAGAGAGAAGGAAGGAGAGGCCCAAAGTCACCCAGACAAGTTTTCAGGGCTAAAGTGGGACTCGAACTCACTGTCTCCGAGTGATTGATCCAAAATCAGCCAACTGGCTTTCGTGCCTAAAGTGAGACTAGAACTCACCGTCTCCTGGTGATTGTTTCAAAGTCAGTCAGCCGGCTTTGATATCTAAGGCGGGACTAGAACTCGTGATCTGCCTGGTTTCTAGGCCAGCATTTTAACCACTATAGTAGGCCAATGTGACTCTCCATGCATATGAAATCCTTCTGGTCCTTTCCTTAATCTTTGTAAAAGGTTAAAACCCAGTCATGCTAAGAGCCAGTTTGGTCTAGTACAGGGGTAGGCAACCTTGACTCTTTTATGACTGGTGGACTTCAACTCCCAGAATTCCTGAGCCAGCCATGCTGAGGGGAAAGGGAGAGGTTTCCAAGCTGAGCCATGCTGCCTCAGGAATTCTGGGAGTTGAAGTCCACCAGTCATAAAAGAGCCAAGGTTGCCTACCCTTGGTCTAGGAAGCTCACTGCTTGGGACTTAGGACAGGGGTAGGCAACCTTGGCTCTTTTGTGACTTGTGGACTTCAACTCCCAGAATTCCTGAGCCAGCATGGGGGAACTATGGCCCCCTTTATGACTGGTGGACTTCAACTTCCAGAATTCCTGAGCCAGCATGGCTCAGCTTGGAAACCTCTCCCTTTCCTTCAGCATGGCTGGCTGAGGAATTCTGGGAGTTGAAGTCCACAACTCATAAAAGGGCCAAGGTTGCCTACCCCTATCCTAAGTCCTCCTGTTCTAAGCGGTGAGCCTCCTAGACCAGGGGTAGGCAACCTTGGCTCTTTTATGACTGGTGGACTTCAACTCCCAGAATTCCTGAGCCAGCATGGCTCAGCTTGGAAACCTCTCCCTTTCCCCTCAGTGTGGCTGGCTCAGGAATTCTGGGAGTTGAAGTCCACCAGTCACAAAAGAGCCAAGGTTGCCTACCCCTGGTCTAGTAGTTAAATCAACCGGTTAGCAACAGAGTGCAAGTCTCACACTCCCTTCTAGCACTGATGATGTAACCTAGTTGCGTCATGAAACGCCTGCAAGGAAACAACTAAACTCAAAAAAGTTCCAAGGAGCCCACATTTCAAGCTAACCCAGCATCTTTTTATAAGCCCTACGTTTAGAATAGAAGAGAGCTGGAAGGGACCTTGGAGGTCATCTAGTCCAGCCCCCTGCTCTTGCAGGAGAACCTATACCATCTCAGACAGGTGACTGTCCAGCCTCTTCTTAAAAACCTCCAGTGATGGAGCACCCACAATTCCTGGTGGCAAACTGTTCCACTGGTTGATTGTCCTCACTGTCAGGAAGTTTCTCCTTAATTCCAGATTGCTTCTCTCTTTGGTGAGTTCCCGACCATTGTTTCTTATCCTACTTTCTGGTGCTTTGGAAAATAGTTTGACCCCCTCTGCCTTGTGGCAGCCCCTCAAATACTGGGGCTGCTATCACGTCTACCCTATTTCTTCCTTTCTTTAGACTAGCCAGACCCATGCCAGATATATTATTTTCCTGCCCAGACAATGAAAACTCTCTTTTTTTTTTTCCTGAACGGAGAAACTGAAACATAACCAATTGCACCTTCTTCGGGGTGTGAATCTTTTCCATTCTTCTTTTCATAAATTATTGCTCCTCTCACTGAATTATTGAAATTCCTTAAGGAAGAACATACCTTGCTGTCAAATGGGCTTGAGTGAGCCACTGATGGACCTCAGGGTCTTTGGCCGCTGACCCCAGTGGATGACCTTGACAAGCCAGTCCAGAAGGCTGAAAAAGACCAGAGGCTTCTTCTGTTTGAGGAAATGAAGGGGGATGGGGCCCTCGTGTCTAATGTCCACTAAAATATTAATCATCCATTTGCCTAATTCTCTTCTGAAGGCATCTAACCTGGTGGACGTCAACATACTTTGCACGGATGAGCTCAGAGCATTGATTTACATGTTGCATAAAGAAAGAGGTCTGAAATCAATCAGCTGCATGAGGCAGCCGGAAGCCGCCATATTGAGATACGGTGTCGTTCCTCTCTCTTCTTTCGGTCCACTGTCTGTCGTTGTGTTGCAGCTGCCAAAAGAAGCCAACACAGTGCTAGGCTGCATTAACAGAGGGATAGAATCGAGATCACGTCAAGTGTTGATACCCCTTTACAAGGCCTTGGTAAGGCCACGCTTGGAATACTGCATCCAGTTTTGGTCACCACGATGTAAAAATGATGTGGAGGCTCTAGAACAGTGGTTCTCAACCTTTTTAATGCTGCGACTCCCAACCTGTCGTAAGTCGAGGATGACTCAACCGTCGTAAGTCGAGGACGACTCAACTGGTGCAGCACCGTTTGCAGAATGGGACTTTTGGCGGGCTCAGCAGGGCAGAGACAGTCTGGACAATTCCTATTGGCTTTTGAAAGCCAATAGAATTAGACTCTATTCAAGAGAATCTATTCTATTGGCTTTCAAAAGCCAATAGAATAAAAGGGAGTAGCACAGCTAAGGAAAAGGGAGAAAAAATGGCGGACTGCATTGTTTGGCGACCCCCGTGAAATGGTCGTTCGACCCCAAATGGGGTCCCGACCCACAGGTTGAGAACCACTGCTCTAGAAAGAGGACAGAGAAGAGCAACAAAGATGATCAGGAGACTGGAGGCTAAAGCATATAAGGAAAGGTTGATGGAATTGGGTATGTCTAGTTTAATGAAGAGAAGGACAAGGGGGGACATGATAGCAGTCTTCCAATATCTCAGGGGCTGCCCCAAAGAAGAGGCAGTCAAGCTATTCTCCAAAGCACCTGAAGGCAGGACAAGAAGCAACGGATGGAAACTCACCAAGGAGAGAAGCAACCTAGAACTAAGGAGAAATTTCCTGACAGTTAAAACACTAAATCAGTGGAACTACTTGCTACTGGAAGCTGTGAATGTTCCATCACTGGATGTTTTTAAGAAATAACTGTACAGCCATTTGTCTGAAACGGTTTAGGGTTTCCTGCCTGAGCAGGGGGTTGGACTAGATGACCTCAAGGTCCCTTCCAACTTATTATTATTGTTGCTTGTTGTTGCTGCTGTTGTTGTTATTCCTTGGTAAGGCCACACTTGGAATGCTGCATCCAGTTTTGCTCGCCACGATGTAAAAAAGATGTTGAAACTCTGGAAAGAGTGCAGAGAAGAGCAATAAAGATGATTAGAGGCCCAAAGACTAAAATATACAAAGAACGGTTGCAGGAATTGGGTATGTCTAGTTTAATGAAGAGAAGGACTAGACATGATAGAAGTCTTCCAGTATCTCAGAGGCTGCCCCAAAGAAGAGGGAGTCAAGCTCTCCTCCAAAGCGCCTGAAGGCAGGACAAGAAGCAACGGATGGAAACTGATAAAGGAGAGAAGCAACACAGAACTAAGGAGAAATTTCCTAACAGTTGGAACAATTAGCCAGTGGAACTACCTGCCTCCAGAAGCTGTGAATGCTCCAACACTGGAAGTTTTGAAGACGAAACTGGACAGCCATTTGTCCGAAATGGCGTAGGGTTTCCAGCCTGAGCAGGGGGTTGGACTAGAAGACCTCCAAGGCGCCCTTCCAATTCCGTCATCCTGTTCCTCTGTCATTCTGTTATTGGACGGACCTCTTAGGGAGTAGATTCCAGAAGGTGTCTGTTGCGCGTAACGTCTGCCGAATGCCAGAGGCTAATAGAGCCAGCTTCCTCATTTTGTTAGAAGAAAAACTGAAAGAGCTCGTTGCTAGACACGGCCACTCATTTCCCACCAGCCGGTGCGGTTACATTTGTACAAACCGCTCTGTGCTCCAGGCAACTTTGGATCCATGGGGGAGCTTCTGCCAACATAGTTAACACCAGAGCAGGAAAAAATAATCAGCGCCTGCTGACAAGGCTTGAAGGAAGGGAAGCAAGACAGGATAGCCGGGGTCTTTCACGTAGATCTTACGGACATGCCTGGAAGAGGCAGGGAGGCAGATTCCCCATCCATTTCTTTGCATATTTTTGGGGGGAGGCAAATTAGCATACGTTCTCCTGCAACATTATCTTCTTCTTCCCTGCTTTTCCAGCGAGCGTTTATTTTCAGTGGAACGTAACTGATGTCCTTCCTGGTGGCCATTACGATGCAGCAGGCCGTGACGGGCTGCAAACCCATCATTTAACCCGTGGAACAGCTGGCCACCAGAAGTTGTGCGTGCTCCAACACTGGAAGTTTTTAAGAAGATATTGGGCAACCATTTTGTCCGAAACGGTTTATAGGGTCTCCTGCTTGAGCAGGGGGCTGGACTAGAAGACCTCCAAGGTCCCTTCCAGCTCTATTCTATTCTAGTCTGGTCTAAGTCTTGAATGCACGGGTGGTCCTTGACTTACGACCATAATTGAGCCTACAGGTTTGGTTGTAAGTCATGATGGTCGTAAAGAAGGTCATCATGAAACTATGATGATTTTAGTATCTTGTGTGTGTGTGTGTATGTGTGTGTTTCCCTTGCTAGCTTCTCGATTGTCTCTTTTGCATCGTCTGTAGATATTGTTTACGTCAGTGGTTCTCAACCTGTGGGTCGGGACCCCATTTGGGAGTTGAACGACCATTTCACGGGGTCGCCAAACAACGCAGTCCGCCATTTTTTCCCCCTTTTCCTTAGCTGTGCTACTTCCTTTTATTCTATTGGCTTTTGAAAGCCAATAGAATAGACTCTCTTGAATAGAGTCTAATTCTATTGGCTTTCCAAAGCCAATAGGAATTGTCCAGGCTGTCTCTGCCCTGCTGAGCCCGCCAAAAGTCCCATTCTGCAAACGGTGCTGCACCAGTTGAGTAGTCCTTGACTTACGACCGGTTGAGTAGTCCTCGACTTACGACCGGTTGGGAGTCACGGCATTAAAAAGGTTGAGAACCACTGGTTTACGTCTATGTATCTAGGGATGGCTAATTGGTCAGACTGGAAATTCCTTAGAGTTTTTGAACTTGGCTTGGTCTAGAATGGCCACCGTTTCCCCGCTGAAACTATGGTTAGGCCTGTTCATGTGTTGTGAAATTAAAGAGTTTTCATCATGTTTTCTGACTGCTAAGTTCAAGGATGCGTTCTGCTGGTCTTCTGCTTGTTTCTCCTACACAGTGGCAGTTGCAGTCATGACACTGTATGTCAGGGGTCCCCAAACCCCGGGCCGTGGACCGGTAGCAGGCCACGGCATGCCAGCAACCGGTCCGCACAAACAAGCAAAGCCCCATCCGTGGGATGCAGGCAACACACAAAACCACGCACTCTCCGGTCCGTGGAAAAATCTTTCTCCACGGAACTGGTCCTTGGTGCCCCAAAAGTTGAGGACCACTGCTGTATGTTGTAGATGAGACCCCTGTTTTTTTTTTTCTTCTTCCGGGTCTTGCATCGGCTTTCCTGTGGATAGGTGAAATCGCTGGCAGGAAAACTCAAAACTATGAAAATCTTTTCGGTTGTGTTCCTGCCCTTTAGATCTCAGTGGCAAACAGTCAAACGGGGGGGGGGGGCTTTCTCCTACTTGCATACCCATAATCCACCAAATGCCCTGAAAACCAACGGATGGGCTCATCAAAGGCACTTCTTGCTTCCACCTGCTGGGTGGTCTCAGACTGGAGACCCTCCTGGCTCCCAGCATCCTTTCAAAGCTTTAGAGGCCTCTGGTTTTTCACTGCTGAAGAGGCCTTGTCGGGAATTTGCATTAGTGCAAGTCGCCCGTTGCTCAATTATGATTTGGCAACAAGGCGGGAGGCTAAAAGCTGCAGTCAATCCTGTGGGTCTCGTTTTGGGGAATTAATGAGGTCTGCAAGCATCTGTTCCCTCCCCCCTCCTCCTCCCCTTTCATAACCAGAGCTGTTTTGCAGATTTCTTTGAAGGCCTCTCGCTTTGCATTAAAAGGAATGCAGGTGTGCAAGGTGGCTGATGCAGCTAGAGAGCCAGATTGGTCTAGGGCAGGGGTCTTCAAACTATGGCCCTTTTCTGACTTGTGGACTTCGACTCCCAGAATCCTCAGCCAGCGTGAGAGAACTATGAGCCTTTTGTGACTGGTGGACTTCAACTCCCAGAATTCCTCAGCCAGCGTGAGGGAACTATGAGCCTTTTATGACTGGTGGACTTCAACTCCCAGAATTCCTCAGCCAGCGTGAGAGAACTATGACCCTTTTCTGACTTGTGGACTTCGACTCCCAGAATTCCTCAGCAAGCGTGAGGGAACTATGACCCTTTTCTGACTTGTGGACTTCAACTCCCAGAATTCCTCAGCCAGCGTGAGGGAACTATGACCCTTTTATGACTTGTGGACTTCGATTCCCAGAATTCCTCAGCCAGCGTGAGGGAACTATGACCCTTTTCTGACTTGTGGACTTCGACTCCCAGAATTCCTCAGCCATCCATGCTGGCTGAGGAATTCTGGGAGTTGAAGTCCACAAGTCATAAAAGGGCCAAGTTTGAAGACCCCTGGCCTAGTGGTTTAAGGCATCAGGCTCGAAACCAGGGGATGGTGAGTTCTAGTCCTGCCTTAGGCACGAAAGCCATCTGGGTGACTTTGGACCAATCACCAGGAGTTCTAGTCCCACCTTAGACATGATAGCTGACTGGGTGACTTTAGCAAAATGTGTCTGTCCCATCTCTCTGCCTTAGAAATCTTGAGTGACGTTGATGGGAAAGTTCTCTGTCAGGTAGATGGATGGGTGAGTAGGTAGATGGGTGAATACAATGGAAGGAGTGGATGGACAGATGGATGGATGGATAGTGGATAGAATGGATGGAAGGAATGGAGGATGGATGGGTGGGTGGATGGATGGGAGGAAGGAAGGAAGGAAGGAAGGAAGGAAGGAAGGATGGGTGGAAGGAAAGATGGATGGGTAGAAGGAAAGATGGATGGAAGGAGAAAAGGAAGGGATGGATGGATGATGGATAATGGTTGATGGATGGATAGATGGATGGAGTGAATGGGTGGATGGATGGGTGGAAGGAAGGAAGGAAAGATGGATGGAAGGAGAAAAAGAAGGGATGGATGGATGGATGGGTAATGGTGGATGGATGGATGGAGTGAATGGGCAGGTGGGTGGATGGATGAATAATGGTGGATGGATAGAGTGGATGGATGGATGGATGGACGGACAGATAGACAGGCAGACAGAGCTGCCAGCCAACCAGCAGAATCCCTTTGAAACATTAGGACCCATAAAATGGTCTTCTTGATCCCTGTTCTTGTCATTGGAACTGATTTTTTTTCTCCTTTCTCATTTGTTGGAAGCCCAAAGCTGTTAGATACCAGAAATGCCAGTTTTAGTAAGCGGTTGGTTTAATGTGCATATTAAACAGATATTTTAAATATTTCATGGGGGTTTTAATTTTCCATTCAGACCCTCTGTTGACAAAATTGCCAAGTACATTGGAGCATGTGGGGCGTGTGTGTGTTTTGGCACAGGCGTATACAAATCCCAACACAGACAGGCATACAAAAAATGGTGGCCATGTGAATACAAAGGAAACCGATACTATGTCCTGGGGGGGGGGGCGGAACACAACGACAACATGTCACAGAATGGATTGCACACACAAATGGCTCTCTGAGCTTGGTGTTTTCCTTCCAGACGTTTCATGACCCAACTAGGTAACATCATCAGTGCTAGAAGGGAAAGGGGATTGTGGAGTGGATAGGAGGAGGAGGAGGAGGGGAAAGACTGTGGGGTCCTTGGTGCTCCCTGAGCTTCTTGTGTTCTTGCAGACGTTTCATGACCCAACTAGGTAACATCATCAGTGCTAGAAGGGAGGGGGTTTGCGAGGAAGAGGAGGAGAACTGTTACAGACAACCATAAATGTCCCTCCCCAACTTTTCCACTTAATGCTTGGTTGTTCAAATCCCAAGCCAAAGCACCCAAAGGCAGGACAAGAAACAATGGTTAGAAGTTCATCAAGGAGAGAAGCAACCTGGAATTAAGGAGAAACTTCATGAGGACAATTAACCAGTGGAATGGGTTTTAAAGAGGAGAGAGGACAGTCACTTGTCTGAAATGGTATTAGGTCTCCTGCTTGAGTAGGGGGCTGGACTAGAAGACCTCCAAGGTCCCTTCCAGCTCTGTGTTGATTCTGATACTTCCATTCCCCCCCCCCCGGTGTGTCTCCATTTTGAAATCATCCCTGCAAGCTTTGATTAAACTCCTCTTTTCCATCTTGTACGCAACATTTTTGTCCTCCGGGAATCAATAAGTCTCCGGCCACGCAACCCGGTTAAGTTGGCCCGAGTTAATATGCACACACATGCATGCTTAACAGTATGTTTGCCTTATCGCAACAGATGGGATCAATGATCCATTGAGCGCGGGAATCGCCCGTCCATCACAGGCTGCGTTGTCTGATGCTTGGCTGGAAACGAATCCCGTGTAATGATTCTGTAATTCAGCCTGTCAGTTGTCCAGACCTCTGGAGCTGGCAGAGGGATGCCAGACCTTCTCCGGCTGGGAAAAAGAGCTCAAATGACTGGAACATAACGCAAATTTCTAATTGCGGCCTTGCAAAAGTGCCTTCTCGAACTAACGCCAGGATCACGGAAATGGAAGGAAGATGTGCACGCAGGATTCAACCAATACACCTACTGTTCAAAAGAGACCATCCCAAGGCCAAAAAGGAAAGAAAAAGACCTAAAAAAAATTTCCCAGCCAGCGGTCAACACCCAGATGAGCCAAAGAGTAACACTAAACCAACAATCAGGAAGTAAACAATACCCAAATTAAGGGACTGCCAAGTCAGATGAACAGTCCGACAGTAAACAGCAGCCTAATCAAGGATTCATCTCTAACGCTCCCACTAACACTGATAGGGCAAGCCACTAGGCCAGGGGTAGGCAACCTTGGCTCTTTTATGACTGGTGGACTTCAACTCCCAGAATTCCTGAGCCAGCCATGCTGAGGGGAAAGGGAGAGGTTTCCAAGCTGAGCCATGCTGGCTGAGGAATTCTGGGAACTGAAGTCCACCAGTCATGAGGGGGCCATAGTTCCCCCATGCTGGCTGAGGAATTCTGGGAGTTGAAGTCCACCAGTCATGAGGGGGCAATAGTTCCCCCATGCTGGCTGAGGAATTCTGGGAATTGAAGTCCACCAGTCATGAGGGGGCAATAGTTCCCCCATGCTGGCTCAGGAATTCTGGGAGTTGAAGTCCACCAGTCATAAAAGAGCCAAGGTTGAGAACCCCTGATATAGGGCAGGGGTGGGGAACCTTGGCTCTTTTATGACTGGTGGACCAACTCCCAGAATTCCTGAGCCAGCCACGCTGAGGGGAAAGGGAAAGATTTCCAAGCTGAGCCATGCTGGCTCAGGAATTCTGGGAATTGAAGTCCAGGAGTCAAAAAAGAGCCCAGGTTGCCTACCCCTGTCCTAAGTCCTCCTGTTCTAAGCGGTGAGCCTCTTAGACCAGGGGTAGGCAACCTTGGCTCTTTTATGACTGGTGGACCAACTCCCAGAATTCCTGAGCCAGCATGGCTCAGCTTGGAAACCTCTCCCTTTCCCCTCAGCGTGGCTGGCTCAGGAATTCTGGGAGTTGAAGTCCATGAGTCATGAGGGGGGCATAGTTCCCTCATGCTGGCTCAGGAATTGTGGGAGTTGAGGTCCACGAGTCATAAAAGAACCAAGGTTGCCTACCCCTGGCCTAAGTCCTCCTGTTCTAAGCTGTGAGCCTCCTAGAGGAGGGGTAGGCAACCTTGGCTCTTTTATGACTTGTGGACTTCAACTCCCAGAATTCCTGAGCCAGCATGGGGGAACTATTGCCCCCTCATGACTGGTGGATTTCAACTCCCAGAATTCCTGAGTCAGCATGGCTCAGCTTGGAAACCTCTCCCTTTCCCCTCAGCATGGCTGGCTCAGGAATTCTGGGAGTTGAAGTCCACCAGTCATAAAAGAGCCAAGGTTGCCTACCCCTGCACTAGTATATTATCAGAGAGCAAATCCCAGTCCCTTCTAGCACTGATGATGTTACCTAGTTGGGTCATGAAATGTCTGCAAGAAGACAACCAAGCTCAGAGAGCATTAAGGACCCACAATCTTTCCTCCTCCTCCTCTTCCTCCTCCTCCTCCCCCCTGCAAATTCCCCTCCCTTCTAGCACTGGTGATGTTAATAGAATAGAATAGAATAGGAATAGGAATAGTCTTAAATGGTATAGGGTTGCCTGCCTGGGCAGGGAGTTGGACTAGATGACCTCCAAGGTCCCTTCCAACTTTATTAGAACAGAACAGAATAGAATAGAATAGAATAGAATAGAATAGAATAGAATAGAATAGAATAGAATAGAATAGAAAAGTCTGAAATGGTATAGGCTTTCCTGCCTGAGCAGGGGGTTGGACTAGATGACCTCCAAGCTCCCTTCCAACTTTATTATTAGAATAGAATAGAATAGAATAGAATAGAATAGAATAGAATAGAATAGAATAGAATAGAATAGAATAGAATAGAATAGAATATAGGGAATAGAATAGAATGGAATGGAATGGAATAGAAAATAGGGAATAGAATAGAATAGAATAGAATAGAATAGAATAGAATAGAATAGAATAGAATATAGGGAATAGAATAGAATGGAATGGAATGGAATAGAAAATAGGGAATAGAATAGAATAGAATAGAATAGAATAGAGTAGAATAGAATAGAATAGAATAGGGAATAAAATAGAACAGAACAGAATAAAATACTGGAAGAGACCTTAGAGATCTTCTAGTAAAAGTTTTTTAAGCTCCGTGGGCAGGAATCGTTTGTATTTGCTTGCCAAAGATGAATTATGAAGGAGACAGAAAAAGAAAAAGCTAAATAGCAGCAGCAGAAGAAAAATGTATGTTCGGTGCTTAAAAAAATAAATAAATAAAAATCAGACGGGGGGGGGGAGAAAAAAAAAGGACCAAAAGAAGTAAGGTCTCCGTTTCCAGCTGAAGGGCCAGAGAGGGCGACCATATAAACTAAATAAATAATCAACCTCTCTACAAAATTCTTCTGCCTACTGAACTATTTAAACTCCAGGGAGAAAAAAGGGTCACGCCTGCGCTGTCTTTAACCTTCTCCAGTAAAGCCAAAAACAGGATTTTCAGAAGTTGCAGCCCGGCCTTTGTTGAACGGCCCAATTAAAATTGCATTGCAATGTTGGATTCGATTTTATTTTTATTTTTTTTTAAAAAAAAGAAAAATCAGAATCGTCTGCTCACCGAGGATTTTGAAAAGGTGATGGCTCGGAAGAGACATGGGTTCAAACTTTACCACCCGAATCTCCTGCCTCGTTTAGGACAAGGTTATCTCT
>CM077923.1:91575197-91605197 GCA_039797435.1 Crotalus adamanteus | reverse complement strand
CTGGTTGTCAGGAAGTTTCTCCTTAGTTCTAGGTTGCTTCTCTCCTTGATTATATTATCTGCTTGATTGTGATCATAAATCCCAAAGTTCCTTAGCACACTGTTTTTCAATCTTAAGAACTTTTAAGGGGTCTGGACTTCAGCTCCCATTGTGGCTCGGGAATTCTGGGAGCTGATGTCCAGACATCTCAATCTTGAGAAACAGGGATCTAACACAGAGGTAGCCAACCGTTTCATGCTGGAGGCCCAGAGAGAAAGGCAGCAGCTGGGAAATTTGCGCGAGCGCATGCGTGCGAAAACAAGGCTGGGCGCACCAACACGGTGCTAGTGGCCCCGTTTGTGCAGGCATGTAGATGCTAGCCGCTGCAGCTAGACCTGCACGCAGGTGCAAACGGGCCACAAAACCTGCACAGCACTAGTGGCCCCCATTTGCAAGGTGCTAGCCGCTGCTGCTAGCCCCGTGCGCAGGTGAAAACGGGCCGGTGGGTGCTAGCGCAAGTGGGGGTGAGTGTGCACATGTGGCAAGTAGTGGGCTGCAATCTGTAGGTTGAGGACTCCTGATCTAACAGCTAAAGAAACTGGCTGTTGGGGATATTTTGGGTTATAGGGGCCATTTATTGGGCTAGGAATAAACCCTCTTATTATTTGGAAGTGGCTTGCAAGTGCCTAGACAAGACATGTCAAACTCGTGATGTCATGTGATGTCGTGCAACATATCGGAGTTTTTTCCCCATTGCTGGCAATGGAGTGGGCGCGGTTTCCCAGTGACGCATCCGGCCCATGGGCCGGCAGTTTGACACCCCTGGCCTAGACATTTAACAGGGTGATATTAATATACAGATTATATGTGTAAAAGTGCCCTTTTTTATTCTTTGTGTGTCTTGGTCTCTCTGCCCAGCGTGGAAACGGTGCAATAAGGAACACAATCAGCCCCTGCATTACGTTATTTTAAAGCCGCTATCCGAGTTTAATTGCAGAGGGGGAAAAAATGGCTCGGTCAATGGGAATTTAATTTCTCCTCCACCCCATTCCTTGTCTGATGCATTAGAAATCTGTTTTCGATCGACAGGGACTTTATTAAAACAAAGCGGCAAGGGCTGCAGTGTGACCACATCCCGGGGATCTTACAAGAATCTTTTTGCCGCTCTGGTTTTTGCAAAAATGCCCCTGGAAGAACACCTGCAGGAAGGCAACGGCTGAGGGCTCCGCAGCTTTAATCGCATTTATTTTACGAGAGGAAGAGCCGTACAGACAGCCCTCGGTTTACGACCACCACCGAGCCCGAACTTTCTGTTGTTAAACGAGATAGTTTTTGCCCCGTGTTACAAGCCTCTATGCCACGGTTGTTAAATAAGTCGCCTCAGTAGTTCAGTTAGCAACACGGATGTTAAGCGAATCCGGCTTTCCCTCCATTGACTTTGCTCGTCCGAAGGTCGTGAAAGGGGATCACGTGACCCCGGGGACGTGGTGACCGTCGTAAATACGAGTCAATAGCCAAGCGGCCGAATTTTGATCACTGCAGCGTTTGTTGGTGTGAAAAACAAGTCGTAAGTCAATGCCACGGTAACTTCGAACAGTCACTAAATGAATTATCGTAAGTCGAGGACTACCTGTACTTAAGAGATCAAAGGAGAGGTAAAACGGTGCAGGTAAGTCCTCGACCTACGAGCACAATTGAGCCCAAAATTTCTGCTGCTAAACGAGATCATTGTTAGGAACTTG
The DNA here is from genome assembly GCA_039797435.1 of Crotalus adamanteus. Classification (NCBI taxonomy): domain Eukaryota; kingdom Metazoa; phylum Chordata; class Lepidosauria; order Squamata; family Viperidae; genus Crotalus; species Crotalus adamanteus. Next base: position 91,603,476 of record CM077923.1, on the reverse strand, counting down.
GTTTACAACGGCAGAAGTTGTGGGTGCTTTTAAAAAAGGGGACCGGACAGCCATTTGTCTAAAATGGTATAGCGTCTCCTGCGTGAGCAGGGGGTTGGACTAGATGACCTCCAAGGCCCCTTCCAGCTCTGTGGTTCTATGATTCTGTGAGGGTCTCCTGCTTGAACCGAGGGTTGGACTAGAAGACCTCGGGGGTCCCTTTTTAGTTCGACTTTCTGTTATTTTGAGCCTTGAGGGTGCATCGCTTCACGTGCGAGCACAATTCTTTGAAGTTGTGTAACTCTTCCTTCTCTCTCTTCTTCCGCTCCTCCAGGCAGTACAAGACTGATCCCGTGTGTGTAGATCTCCAGAACCAGATCTTCCAGTGCTATCAGCAGAACCCAAAGGAGACCCTCAGCTGCTCAGCTTTGGCCGCTGAGTACTTCAAGTGTGTCCAGCACGCTCGGCAGGTGGGTGCAAAAGTTTAGCCTTCTTCACACGGGACTTGTTGCGATTGTGATGGGGTGACAACGCCCAACAAATCCTAACTCAGGCCATTGTTATATTACATTATGCTAGCCAGTTTGGTCCAGGGCTTAAGGCACCAGACTAGAAAGTGGCAGACTGTGAGTTCTAGTCCTGCCTTAGACATGAAAGCCAGCTGGGTGACTTTGGGCCAATCACCAGGAGACGGGGAGTTCTAGTCCCGTCTTAGGCATGAAAGCCTGCTGGGTGACTTTGGCCTAATCACCAGGAGACGGTGAGTTCTAGTCCTGCCTTAAACATGAAAGCCAGCTGGGTGACTTTGGGCCAATCACCAGGAGACCGTGAGTTCTAGTCCTGCCTTAGACATGAAAGCCAGCTGGATGACTTTGGGCCAATCACCAGGAGACCGTGAGTTCTAGTCCCAGCCAAGAAAGCCGATTGAGTGACTTTGGGCCAATCACCAGGAGACCGTGAGTTCTAGTTCCGCCTTACCCATGAAAGCCAGTTGAGTGACTTTGGGCCAATCACCAGGAGACCGTGAGTTCTAGTCCCATCTTATCCAAGAAAGCCATTTGAGTGACTTTGGGCCAATCACCAGGAGACGGTGAGTTTTAGTCCCGCCTTAGGCATGAAAGCCTGCTGGGTGACTTTGGGTCAATCACCAGGAGACTGTGAGTTCTAGTCCCGCCTTAGCCACAAAAGCTGGTTGAGTGACTTTGGGCCAATCACCAGGAGATCAAAATTAAGTCCCTTGGCAACCAATTCATATTAATGCTGTGTCCCTCGGGGGTCACGTGCCCCCCCTTTTTGAGACCTCCTGACAACCGAACTCCATGGGGAAGCCAATTTCACTCTATGATTGTGTGACTCGCTTAGCAACTGCAGCGATTCGCTTAACCCAGTGGTTCTCAACCTGTGGGTCGGGACCCCATTTGGGGTCGAACGACCATTTCACGGGGGTCGCCAAACAACGCAGTCCGCCTTTTTTTCCCCCTTTTCCTTAGCTGTGCTCCTCCCTTTTATTCTATTGGCTTTCGAAAGCCAACAGAACAGACTCTCTTGAATAGAGTCTAATTCTATTGGCTTTCAAAAGCCAATAGGAATTGTCCAGGCTGTCTCTGCCCTGCTGAGCCCGCCAAAAGTCCCATTCTACAAATGGTGCTGCACCAGTTGAGTAGTCCTCGACTTACGACCGGTTGAGTAGTCCTCGACTTACGACCGGTTGGGGGTCGCAACATTAAAAAGGTTGAGAACCACTGGCTTAACCACTGTGGCAAGAAGGTCGTAAAATGGAGCAAAAAAAACCCCCACTTAACAATGACAATTTTGGGCCCAGTTGTAGCCGTGCGCCGGGGACTAGCTGTAAACCGACGCGGCAACCGAACCGATGCGCCTGATTCTTTGCGCTCGACCTTTTCCCCTCGATGGGCAATTGCCGAGCTGTCCTCTGAAATCCGCGGCTGTTGAACATGTTGCAAGTTTTTGCTCCGCTCTTATCTTTTAACACCGAGGACGTCGAAATGGCTTTCGGCCAACAGCTTTTCAGGCAAGATTGTCAGCGGCGGGCAGCGCACCTCCGTTTGGCTCTGCTTTTTTTAAATGAAACCCACTTGTGGTTTTTATTATCCTGGTCTCTACCAAGTTGGCCCGCCAGCCAGCGTGCTCTCTTAAGTCCCTCTCGGATGGATGGGGCCGGTCCGGGAGTCCTTTTTTGGCTGGAGACAGCCTCTCATTCCCTTCCTTTGTGCCTCTGCGTGTCCAGAGCAAGCAAGATGATAATGGCTATCGAGGCAGCCGGCCAGAATTTTTGTGCGCGAGTGTTGTCTCGAGAGTGCCGGAAACTGGCAGCGACCATCTGGAAAGAGCCGAGAAAGAAGAAGACAATTAGGGCCATCTTTATTCACACCGCCTTCCTGGCGTTTTCACGTTGCTCGTTCGATGCTCTCCGTTTATAACTCGCTCTCAATAGAAGAGAAACGGAGAACGCGTCTCCGTCCGGCTTTGCTTGCTGGCACGCGAAAACACGTCGCAGTTTTTCTCGGAAGCCTCTCCCCACCCAGCCTGCACGTTTTAGAGGAACGCTTCCTCCTGAACTACTTAGGGCCTATACAGAGAGTCCTCGACTTAGGACAGTTCCAGTCCCTCCTGAATTCTGTAAATCTTAACAACCACTGCAGGATCCCCCACGGCTCGTGGTCAAAATTTGGACACAAAATTTGTGCCGGTTGCAGTGTCTCGGGGTCACGTGATCTTCTTTTGCGACCTTCTGACCAGCAAAGCCAATGAGGAAGCCAGATTTCACTTAATGACCGGGGTCCTCGCTTAATGACTGCAGGGATTCACTTAACGGCTGTGGCAAGAAAATGGGGCAAAGCATATTTTACAACTCTCTTGCTTGGAGACAGAAATGGGCTCAGTCGTGGTTGTACGTCGAGGGCTACCAGTACTACTACAGGTAGTCCTTGACTTACGACCGTTTGAGGTTACGACCACCACCCCCAAAAGGGAACTTAACCCAGATTTGAAATTGGGCCCCTGCTGCAGTCATGTAACCAAACGTAGGGCACTTGCCAACGGGGCCTCATTTAAGGCTGTTTGCGGCATCCTGCTATCCGTGACCGTGTTTTATAGCGTTTTTGCTAAAAACTGAACACTCCCTTCTGACTTTTGACAAAGTTGCCCTGTAGCAAATCTTTGGTTTGCTTAACAACCCCGGCATTCACTTAATGTCCCACAGTGTTCGCTTAATAGCCAAGAAGATAGTTTCAAGCCTTGTATGATATCATGTTTCCCCAAAAGTAAGGCCTACACCAGGGGTAGGCAACCTTGGCTCTTTTATGACTCGTGGACTTCAACTCCCAGAATTCCTGAACCAGCCATGCTGAGGGGAAAGGGAGAGGTTTCCATACTGAGCCATAGTGGCTCAGGAATTCTGGGAGTTGAAGTCCATGAGTCATAAAGCGGCCTAGGCCTAGGGCAGGGGTAGGCAACCTTGGTGCTTTTATGACTTGTGGACTTCAACTCCCAGAATTCCTGAGCCAGCCATGCTGAGGGGAAAGGGAGAGGTTTCCATGCTGAGCCATGCTGGCTCAGGAATTCTGGGAGTTGAAGTCCACGCCTCATAAAGAAGCCAAGGTTGCCTACCCCTGGTCTAGGAGGCTCACCGCTTAGAACAGGAGGACTTAGGACAGGGGTAGGCAACCTTGGCTCTTTTATGACTGGTGGACTTCAACTCCCAGAATTCCTGAGCCAGCATGAGGGAACTATGGCCCCCTCATGACTCATGGACTTCAACTCCCAGAATTCCTGAGCCAGCCATGCTGAGGGGAAAGGGGGGAGGTTTCCAAGCTGAGCCAGGCTGGCTCAGGAATTCTGGGAGTTGAAGTCCACGAGTCATAAAAGAGCCAAGGTTGCCTACCCCTGCCTTAGATGTTGGTTGCTGCTGAAAATTGGACACGCTACTTCAAACCAGTCTTTCCAACTTGGAGACCAATCTCTCTTTTAAAAAGTGATGCAAAAAAATGCAGGACTGTGCATGCACCCAAATTTTGCACACATTGCACTATGTTAAATCGTGATTTAATAAAATAAGTCACGACTGAGTCATCAAAGAGCCAAGGTGGCCTGCCCCTGTTCTAGTCCAACCTGAAGGCAGGACAAGAAGCAACGGATGGAAACTAATCAAGGAGAGAAGCAACCTAGAACTAAGGAGAAACTTCCTGACAGTGAGAACAATTAACCAGTGGAACAGCCTGCCTCCAGAAGCAGTAAATGCTCCAACACTGGAAGTTTTTAAGAAGAGACTGGACAGCCATTTGTCCGAAATGGTATAGGGTTTCCTGCCTGAGCAGGGGGTTGGACTAGATGACCTCCAAGGTCCCTTCCAACTTTACTACTATTACTACTAACCCCCTACTCAAACAGGAGACCCTATACCAGGGGTAGGCAACCTTGGCTCTTTTATGACTCGTGGACTTCAACTCCCAGAATTCCTGAGCCAGCCATGCTGAGGAGAAAGGCAGAGGTTTCCATGCTGAGCCAGGCTGCCTCAGGAATTCTGGGAGTTGAAGTCCACCAGTCATAAAAGAGCCAAGATTGCCTACCCCTGTCCTAAGTCCTCCTGTTCTAAGCGGTGAGCCTCCTAGACCAGGGGTAGGCAACCTTGGCTACTCCTGAATTTAACAGCATTGCTGAAAAAAAGTGACTTACCAATCGGTTCCTCCCCCTTAACCACTGTCCCAGCGTCCCTGAAAGTCACGTGATCAAAATCCGAACCCGTGGCAACTGTCATGGATTTAGCATGATTGCAGCATCCCTGGGAGAGGGAGTGGGGTGTCCCCTGATCGCCACTTGCAACCTTCCCAGCCGGCTCTCATTAAGCAAAGTCAGTGGGGGAAGCTGGATTCGCTTAATGGCTCGGTGCTTCACTTAGTGACGGTGCTGATTTGCTTAACGACTGTGGCGGGGGGGAAAAGGTTATAAAATTGGGCGAGGCTCGCTGAATCTCCCGCCTTGCTTAACCGCAGATATTCCGGTTCCAGTTGTGATCGTAAGTCGAGGACTACGTTCCGTGCTGGTTTTCTGGGCTACCTTGGAGGGCTAACAGTTGTTAAAACTCCAGCAGCTCCAGAAAGCGCCGCAGCATCGCCCATTAGGCTCTGCTACCTTCATAATTTATAGTCCTGACTGATATGGATGCCCTGAATAATTTGGCACGCAAGCAAGAGTTTTGTTTACAATCAGGGGAAACATCCCACATTAGCAACTTTTCTTCTGAGCAATTAATCCAAAATGGTGCAGCTGTAGCCGTGGCAGCTTCAAACACCAGAAAGGACACACACACACACACACACACACACACACACACACACACACACTCACACACACACCCCTGCGTGCTCAGATCAATCTTCCTTGTGTCACGCAGAGGTTCTCCCCCCCCCCCCCGCAGAAAATTTGTTTTTTTTTTCAAGTCAGCAAACTGCAGATGATGGAGAATCACCTCTGTTTTTTTGGCTCACCTGGTGGATACCTGAAGGGAAGAAGCAGGGGTCTGCTCGGGTCCTCTCCTCTGTAGCCCAAACACACACAGAGAGAGACAACGGCGATCGTTCCTCTGAAAAACACAAAGTTAATGAAGCCAGTAGTTCAATTTTACACAGCAAGAGGGGATGCAAATAAAAATAAAATAAAATAAAATGAGAACATAAAAATAAAATACCATAAATAAAATAAAAACATAAAATAATGAATAGAATAACATAGAATGGAATGGAATAGGAATAGGAAAGAATAGAATAGAATATTTTCCTAACCTAGCAGTCTCTAAATGTTTCAGGATTGGTAACTGAGAGAAGGGAATGGAATAGAGAATAGAATGGAATGGAGGATAGGATAGGATAAATAGAATAGAATAGAATAGAATAGAATAGAATAGAATAGAATAGAATAGAATAGAATATAGAATAAGAAGGAAGAATAGAATAGAATATAGAGTAAGAAGGAAGAATAGAATAGAATATAGAGTAAGAAGGAAGAATAGAATAGAATAGAATATAGTGTAGAATAGAATAGAATATAGAATAGAATAGAATATAGAATAAGAAGGAAGAATAGAATAGAATAGAATATAGAGTAAGAAGGAAGAATAGAGTAGAGTAGAATAGAATAGAATAGAATAGAATAGAACAGTGGTTCTCAACCTTCCTAATGCCGCGACTCTTTAATACAGTTCCTCATGTTGTGGTGACCCCCAACCCCCCATCCAGCTGGCCAGGGGGTATCAAAAACTTGACCAAAAAAAAAAAAGGAAAAATGGGAAAGTATAGGTTGTCCTCAACTTACAACAATTCGCTTAGAATAAGGAATGGAATAGGAAATGGAATAAGGAATAGAATAGAATAGAATAGAATAGAATAGAATAGAATAGAATAGAATAGAATAGAATAGAATAGAATAGAATAGAATAGAATGCCACCCAGCTGGCTTTCATGCCTAAGGCGGGACTAGAACTCACTGTCTCCTGGTGGTTGGCTCAAAGTCACCCAGCCAGCTTTCACTCCTAACGCAGGAAGAACTCACCAGCTCCCATTTTCTAACCCGGTGCCTTAACCAATAGACCCAACAGGCTCTCCCTTCTCTATTCTATTATATATAGGCCTTCACTTCTAGTTTTCTGGACCAGCTCTGCTTCCTTATTTTGATTTTTTCTTTCTTTCTTTCTCTCTCTCTCTCTCTCCCTCCCTCCCTCCCTTGTTTTTTTTCTCCTTCTTCTCTTGCAGTGCAGTGCTGGTCAGGGAGGCTAATATCTGCTGCGCAGGGAACACCTCTCCCTCCACTTCAGTTCCCAACAGCTGGAAGGATGGGGAGGATGGTTATTCCGGAAGGATCCAGCGGCCCGTTGACAGGGCAGACGGACAGAGCACCCACTCCAGAAGGCCCAGATCGATAGCAGCTATCCGCCTGGCTTCGGCATCACTGCCACAATATTCATTTCATTAGGCTAGCAACGGCTTAACACATAACCCACTTAACTGGTAATTGAAGGGAAGCAAAATCTGAATCTTTCGGATGGGGTGTCCAAGCTGGGCCAAGTCCACAAGTCTTAAAGTGGCCCAGCTTTGGACACCCCTGCCTTAGTGAAAGACCTCTTCCCACCCACCTACCCCTTCAAAATCTTATTGTTTTCACCGCTCCCACCCACCTTCCAAATTTTATAGTGTCCTTTTTGGATCACGGAGAAGGTGCGGTTTAATTTATTGCAGAACGGCCGTCCTCGACGCTCCGAATCTCGGTCGTGCTGGAATCCTGTCTCAGAAACCACCACAGCATGGAAAGTCCTTGATTTGCAAATCATGATTAAGGCGTCCGGTTGCATCCTGTATGTACCGGCGGGCTGACACCAAGTATTGACAATTATGTATCCGTAATAAAAAAAGGTGTTGTTGTTTTTTTGCAAACGGAGCACAAGAACTTGGCTGATGTTCTTCCGGGATGGGGAGGAGAAGGCAAGTGGGGGTGCAGGAAATTGTCTCACTCCCACACACAAAACACACACACAGGCCCCTACATCCCTGGTGACACGCTGAAGCTGCTGATGTTTATTTTATGGATGGATTGATGAATCAGATTTAGGAAACGCCGGTCTGTCTTATAGAGGGACGTTGGACAGGATACATGTAAAATGTTAGCAGTGTTTCTCAACCTTGACAATTTTAAGGCATGTGGACTTCAACTCCCAGAATTCCACAGCCAGCAATGCTGGCTGTGGAATTCTGGGAGTTGAAGTCCACATGCCTTAAAATTGTCAAGGTTGAGAAACACTGTGTTAAAGGCATAAAAACCGTACGGAAAATTTTGAAAACAGTTAACATTTATATATACATTCATTCATGTGATGTGTACCCATTTAAAGCATGCTAGCTGGGGAATTCTGGGAATTGAAATCCATCTTAAAGCAGACTGGCTGGGCAATTCTGGGAATTGAAGTCCACACATTTAAAGCAGGCTGGCTGGGCAATTCTGGGAGTTGAAGTCCACCCCTCTTAAAAGTTGCTAAGTGTGAAAAACATACAGCTAGATTGTACTTTAGATAATGCATTATAGTGCAAACAATAAGATAGCCAATTTGATTACGGTTGCATATCTGCAAAGCATGAAAAAGGGCTACTTTGCTAAACCATACACGAACACAGCTTTGGGATCCAGTAACCTCTGTGATCAGCCTTCTGGAGACGCGTCTTCCACCCTTTCTGCTTTGACATTTCCTGCTGGGCAACGCTTGCTCAATTTTAACTCCGAACCTTTTCAGGAATCCAATATTCCTTCCAGCCTCGGAAAGACTTATCCGGGAGTTATTTAGACTCGCTCCTCACGGCAACCCCATTTAATTCATCAAGATAGCCTGATCTCGCCCGAGTTCTGCAGTCACAGCACCAGCCTCCCCTTCAATCAATGTCAGTTGCCTTAACTATCTTCGATCAGCGTCAATCAAGCCAGCAGCCACCCTAAAAGTGGAATTCTACACTCGGCTCCTTTTGCTTTCTCCGAAAAAGGTTCTTTGTGCAGTGGCTATGGGTTTTCCCAGATAAGCTTTGCAGTAACAGGGCTATGTAACCTTGGCAACTTGAAAACCTTGGCAACCTGAAAACTCCCAGAATCCCCCAGGTGGCATGCTTTGAGATGGGTGGACTTCAACTCCCAGAATCCCCCAGGCGGCATGCTTTAAGATGGGTGGACTTCAACTCCCAGAATTCCCCAGCTAGCATGCTTTAGGACAGTGGTTCTCAACCTGTGGGTCGGGACCCCATTTGGGGTCGAATGACCATTTCACGGGGGTCGCCAAACAACGCAGTCCGCCATTTTTTTCCCCTTTTCCTTAGCTGTGCTACTCCCTTTTATTCTATTGGCTTTTGAAAGCCAATAGAATAGACTCTCTTGAATAGAGTCTAATTCTATTGGCCAAAAGTCCCATTCTGCAAACGGTGCTGCACCAGTTGAGTAGTCCTCGACTTACGACCGGTTGAGTAGTCCTCGACTTACGACCGGTTGGCGGTCGCGGCATTAAAAAGGTTGAGAACCACTGCTTTAGGATGTGTGATTTAACTCCCAGAATTCCCCAGCTAGCATGCTTTAAGATGGGTGGACTTCAACTCCCAGAATTCCCCAGCCGGCATGCTTTAAGATGGGTGGACTTCAACTCCCAGAATTCCCCAGCCGGCATGCTTTAAGATGGGTGGACTTCAACTCCCAGAATTCCCCAGCCGGCATGCTTTAAGATGAGTGGACTTCAACTCCCAGAATTCCCCAGCCGGCATGCTTTAAGATGGGTGGACTTCAACTCCCAGAATTCCCCAGCCGGCATGCTTTAAGATGAATGGACTTCAACTCCCAGAATTCCCCAGGCAGCATGGCTAGGGAATTCTGGGAGTTGAAGTCCACAAGATTGGACACCCCCGCTGTAAATAAAAACTGCCGTTCTGAAATCCACAGTCTTAAACTTGGCAAGGTCGAGAAATCCCGGCCTTCCCACAGTGCCACTCCAATGTGCAAATATCCTCCTTTCCCGACCGCAAGGTAGTAAAGCACGATGGTCCTCGACTTAACGACCACAATGGAGCCCAAAATGTCTGTTGCTAAGCGAGACAGTGGTGAAGTGAGTTTATCTCAGCTGAACGATCTTTCCTGCCGCCCTTGTTAAGTTGGGAAGCTGGTCGTTAAGTGAGAAGTTCACAAAAGGGGGTCAGGTGACCTGGGGGGACCCTGCAATCGTCACAAGTACATGCCAGTTGCCAAGCTTTTGAATTTTGATCACGTGACCCAGGGGAGGCTGCAACGGTCATAAGTATGAAAAACCGTCATACATCACTTTTCTCTAGTGCTGTTGTAATTTCGAGCGGGCACTAAATGAATGGACGTAAGTCGAGGACTTCCTGTATAATCGGCAGATGGGAAACTCTCTCATTCTTGACCCATAAGCCACGAAAGTGAGTGACTTGGGGGCATCGGAGTGTCTTTAAAACCTGCACATTTCATCTTTTCCACCTGCTAAGAAATGCACACCTTTATTTTGAGCCAGCAGGCTCGCGAGAGGAATGCCATTCAGCTGGATTAAAAACCTAGAGCCTCACAACGTTCAAGAATTGTACAACACGAGGTGCCTATTCGGGAATCAAATTACATTTACATCTGAAAAGAACTCGGATCCGCTGCCGGAGAGTTGCTTTTATCATCATCCCACTTTGTCCGTGTGTATCGATCTCCTGAATGAAACTGCAGAATGTAAAAAGCACGGGGGCCACAGCTGAAGAAGCCCGTCCTGCACTACTGAGCTGAAGGTGGTCCTTAGTTGGGGGGGGGGTCGTGAAAGGTAATCGGATAACGGACAGAATAACAAGAGTTGGAAGGGAGCTTGGAGGTCACCTAGTCCAACCCCCTGCTCAGGCAGGAAACCCTATACTATTTTGGACAAATGGCTGTCCAGTCTCTTCTGAAAAACTTCCAGTGTTGGAGCATTCACAGCTTCCAGTAGCAAGTAGTTCCACTGATTTAGTGTTTTAACTGTCAGGAAATTTCTCCTTAGTTCTAGGTTGCTTCTCTCCTTGAGTCTCCATCCGTTGCTTCTTGTCCTGCCTTCAGGGGCTTTGGAGAACAGCTTGACTGCCTTTTCTTTGGGGCAGGCCCTGAGATATTTGAACACTGCTATCATGTCACCCCTCGTCCTTCTCTTCATTAAACTAGACCAGTGATGGCGAACCTTTTAGAGACCGAGTGCCCAAACTGCAACCCAAAACCCACTTATGTATCATCGGGTGCTGAGTGGGTGTGGCCCATTGGGTGGGCGTGGCCCATTGGGTGGACGTGGCTGGGGTGGTCACGGCAGACTGGGTGGGACTAAAAAGTTCAATCAATCCATTCCAACTTTGTGAGATCTTTTTTTTTCCCGCAAGAAGTTGAAATTGATTGATTGATTGAACCTTTTTTTTTTTTTTTGCACACGGCGGCGGATACCTAAAGCGAAACGGTTTTATAAAACCCAGCTGAAGGCCTAGGACTGGGGCAACAGCATGCATGCCCACAGAGAGGACTCTGAGTGCCACCTGAGGCACGCATGCCACAGGTTCGCCACCATGGAACTAGACCAGTGGTTCTCAACCTTTTTAATGCCGCGACCCCCAACCGGTCATAAGTCAAGGACTACTCAACTGGTGCAGCACCGTTTGCAGAATGGGACTTTTGGCAGGCTCAGCAGGGCAGAGACAGCCTGGACAATTCCTATTGGCTTTTGAAAGCCAATAGAATTAGACTCTATTCAAGAGAGTCTATTCTATTGGCTTTCAAAAGCCAATTGAATAAAAGGGAGTAGCACAGCTAAGGAAAAGGGGGGGGGGAAATGGCGGACTGCGTTGTTTGGCGACCCCCGTGAAATGGTCATTCGACCCCAAATGGGGTCCCTACCCACAGGTTGAGAACCACTGCCCTAGACATACCTAGTTCCCTTAGTCATTGATCGTGATGGTATTAACCGAATAATGGATGAGTCACGTGACCGACTTGGTCTCTTTTCACAGCCGTTAAGTGAACAAGGCGGTTGTAAAGCCGCCACCGTGATGCTTCACAAGTGGATGCCACGGTCATTAAGCGAATCCATGGTTTGCCACGGGTGTGTTGTGCCGAAGTGACAATGATGCTGAAGGGCTGAGAGGCTACATCCTACAAAGCAGATTTAAAGAAACTTGGTTTGTTTAGCCTAAAGAAAGACGTTCACATGCTCTCCTTAACTGGACATTTAAAATGTGGTTTCTCCCAAGAATTGTCGGATAGATTTCACATGACGCACAAAGCCTGATTGGTTTTGAAGGTGCATTTGTTTGTTTTGTGCCTTGTAGATGTGTGCGATTTGTTTGGGTCTGGAGAATTTCTGCTTCGAAGCATTGTGTGAACTCACAAAAAAAAAAAATGGGTTTGTTCAGTAATCAGATTACGCATACTGAGTGAACACAGACCCTTGTTACAGTTAAGGGTGATTTTTAAATGAATTTCCCCTCTTTTGCTTCCTCTTTAATCCAGTTAATATGGCATTTGCTTATTATGCTACTGGTTTTTTTAGATGTTTAGTAAGCCTGTTGCCTCAGGGGCCTTTTGTCTCTGGAAGGCACAGTTAATACATCATTTTATAAATAAATACGGTCCTGTTTCGTCTGTAAATACCAGGAACTGGATCTGTGCCCTTTTTAATATAAAGAATATGCCTTCCATTATATTTCAGCTTTACTATGTCGAGTTTTGTAAATGTGAAACTCAAGATATAAAGGGTAAAATATAAATTTGGGTGGAAAGTTATTTTTTACCAGCAAGGGTTGCATTCATCATGAATTGGACCAAAAAAAGAGAGATTTTTTTTGGGGGGGGGGGAAGTGACTTTGGAATGTTTAAGGACAAACTCATTGAACGTGGATTGATTAACATTTGGATACAACTGTTCAATACCTCTTAACATTTCATTCTCAAAATATTACCCTCTGTGAAACAGTCAACTTAACTATAATAACTAAAATAATTCTCATCTCCCTGAAATCTCATTTTGCAGGCCTTTAATTCAGCAAGTTCATCAATAACCTAGTTTAATTAATCTTGGTTGGGTTTATTTCGGCACAAATATTCCATCTTCCATTGCAATAACTCCCAAATCTATCATCTTGAGACCATTAGGGGCAAAACTCATCAATTCAGCAAGACACCCTTTCAAGAAAACCAACTCTAGAAAGAGTACAGAGAAGAGCAACAAAGATGATTAGGGGACTGGAGGCTAAAACATATAAGGAATGGTTGCTGGAATTGGGTATGTCTAGTTTAATGAAGAGAAGGACGAGGGGGGACATGATAGCAGTATTCCAATCTCTCAGGGGCTGCCCCAAAGAAGAGGGAGTCAAGCTATTCTTCAAAGCGCCCGAAGGCAGGACAAGAAGCAACAGATGGAAACTCATCAAGGAGAGAAGCCCTAGAACTAAGGAGAAACTTCCTGACAGAACAATTAACCAGGGGAACCACCTGCCTCCAGAAGCGGTGAACGCTCCAACAGTGGAGATTTTTAAGAAGAGACTGGACAGCCATTTGTCTGAAATGGTATAGGGTTTCCTGCCTGAGCAGGGGGTTTGACTAGAAGACCTCCAAGGTCCCTTCCATTATTATTGTTGTTGTTATTTTGAGTGGAGAGATACACCATCACCATTGGTTGTCAACAAATAATACAAAGATTTTGCACTCGGATAAACAAAGCAGGCATTTCCAGCAAGAGTAGCAGAATAACAGTTGGCAGGGACCTTGGAGGTCTTCTAGTCCAGCCCATTACTCAAGGAGACAGGATAGATAGACAGGGAGAACAATTAACCAGTGGAACGGCTTGCCACCTTGTTACCTGCTTACCAACAACTTTCAAATTACTAACTGGTGTGGTAGCTGATGCAGTACAACAGCATCTAGTTGAAAACAATCTCTTTCCACCTGAGCAGAAAGGAAACTGCCCCAATAGCAGAGGAACAAAAAATCAACTCCTAATAGACAAAATGATCTTGGGAAAACTGCAAGATCAGTTTTCTGCAAGATCAGTGGCTGCTCCATCCCTGGAGGTTTTCAAGAACAAATTACACAACCATTTCTCTGGGATGCTATAGGCAGTCCTCAAGGAACGTAATTCAGCTCAACATTTCCACGCGAGAAATTTTGCCCCATTTTACTACCTGTCTTGCCACAGTCAGTAAGTGAATCACTGCAGTTGTTAAATTAGTCACACGGTTGTGACGTGAATCTGGCGTCCCTGTGGACTCTGCTTGTCAGAAGGTCAGAAAAGGTGATCTCATGATCCCGGGACACTTTCCAACTATCTGTGGGAAGTCAGCCCCCCCCCCGAGAAGGAAATAGTAAAAGGGCAGAAAAATATATTTCCTAAAAGGGTCTTAAAAGAGGCAGAAAAGCATGCCCAGTTTTTCTTAATAGCTCCAAGTCTCCCTCCCCCAAGCAGGAACCAGCTCTGTAGAAATGCAGATGTAAGTAATCCATTCAGGAAGGTTGGTGCCCTCCAGCTAGAAGCTTAGGAAGACAAAGACACTTACATACCCCACCCAAGCTCTAAGATGGAACATAATAGGATTAACCCACAGATGCCAAAGGGACACAGGTCAAAATACATGACACAGGAAATACAAAGCCTCAAACAGGAACAAGAAACAACTCCAAACAAAAGGCTCCAGAGGGTATAAAAACCCACTACCTACATGTGCTCGCTCTCTTTTTCCCTCCAGAGCCATCTTCCTGTCTGGCTCTCCTCTTCAATAAACTGCAACCTTCTTTCGAAAGCAGTCGCCATGTTGTTTATTCCCGGCTTGGACTGAACCATGATGAAGACTTTTCTTTCAACACATTGTAAATATGACTCAGCTAGGATTTGTAGGCAAAGGTGACACGAAATTACTTTGCTCAAAGCGGCAGAAAAAAAACATGGGAATTCATAAACTAGTCCTTGATTGGCAACAGTTTGTTTAGTGACCGGTCCCATTTTTCCGTGCCGAGACATAGGAGCCTTTTTTCACACGACCTTTGCGGCATCCCCCTGGTCAAGTGATCAAAATTCAGATGCTTGGCCACCGACTCATACTTATGACGGTCTCACGTGACCCCTTTTGCAACCTTCCGACTAGCCAAGTCCATGGGGGGGAGCCCGATTCGTTTAATGGCCATGTCACTAACTGAACAACTGCAGTGATTCACTTAGCAACTATGGCAAGCAAGGTGGTAAAGGGGGGCAAAACCCCCTTAACAACGGTCTCGCTTGGAAAATTTTAGCCTCGGTTACGGCAGTAAGGTGAGGACTGCCTGTGGCATCCTGGAGAAATGGTTGTGCAATCCGTTCTTGCAAACCTCCAGGGATGAAGCACCCACAACCCACAACCCCACAAGGTTGTAAAATGGGGCAAAACCCACTTCACCAATGTCTCCCATAAATTGTGGACTCAATTGTGGCCCTAAGTCGACAAACAATCAAAGAGAGAAGCAACCTAGAATTAAGGAGAAACTTCCTGACAGCGTGGACAATTAACCAGTGGGACAACTTGCCACCAGAAATCGTGGGCGCTCCATCACTGGGGGTTTTTAAGAAGAGGCTAGACCAGGGGTGTCAAACTCAATTTCATGGAGGGCGCCATCAGCATTGCGGTTGCCCTCAGGGGGGCTGGGTGGGTGCGGCCTACTGGGTGGGCATGGATGGAATGGATGTGTCCTACTGGGTGGGCATGGCCAGCTCTACATCATTTGCATCAAGAGTGCCTGTGGGGGCCTGGGCAGGAGTGGGACAGATCTGAGGGTCTCTGGCAGAAGGGGGTGGGACCGGGGCAGAGCCCATCAAGCCAGATATGTGAAGTAGGCGAGGGCCATTTGTTGGCCACTTCCAGCCGATGGTGCATTTCTTCATTCCCCACAAAGGGTGACACCTCCCCAGCATGCACCCAGGGGACGGAGCCGACGCAGCAGGGGCTGGTTCCTCGCTGTTTCCAGACGGCCTTGTGGAGCTAAGACTGAATGCATTTCAGCATAGAGGGCCACCACAAAATTGTACATTGGCTCCCGGCCAGCCTGGGCCAGGGCCAAGGCAGCAGGGGTCGTTCCCTCACTGTTTCCAGGATGGCTTCGTGGACCGCATGTAACCACTTTGCGGGCCGCATCCGGCCCCCGGGCCTTGTGTTTGACATGTCTGGGCTAGACAGTCACTTGTCTGAGATGGTATGGGTAAGGTGACCAACTTTTTTACAATGAAAAGGAGGACACAAATAAATTGAAGAAAAAAATATCGTAAATAAAAGAAACATTTTATTCCTTGCAACAATAATACAGACAACTTGCATGTGCAAAGTTTGCCAGCCGGGTGTTTTGGCGCGCTCAGCAGCAATTCCTATTGGCTTTTGAAAGCCACTAGTGGGAGTAGCACAACTCAGGCAAAAGTTGAAAAAAAAACCATCAAAAAAAAGGTGCTGGAACGCCGTTCTGAGCGATCTATGAGGGGAAAAAAAAAAGCCCTGCAGATTAGTCTTCAAATATCGAAAAGGAGGACATGAAGGAGGACGCTTTTTGAGGGAGGAGAGAACTTACAAAAGGAGGACTGTCCTTCCTAAAGGAGGACGGTCCTCCTATTTGAGCAGGGGGCTGGACTAGAAGACCTCCAAGGTCCCTCCAGCTCTCTTCTCTATAATTCAGCCCAGCTCCGGGCAGTGGAAAAGCGAAAAGGAAGGAGAGACGAGATGGCAAAGGCTTCAGGGACCTCTTCCCGTCTTTAAATGTCTTTATTTAAATAATTTATTGGCCTCCAGTCACCCAGAGCCAAGATATAGCACTCAATCAGGGCGCGCCAAGGGCAGAGATGATCTATCTCTAATAGGAGAATATGAAAAATGCATGAAAGATCAAATGGGGAAAAAAAAACGCGCTAGAAAAAAAGGACAGGCCGCGTTCTGTAAATCTTGCCTAGGGATCCGTCAGGCAGGCTTGAGTCGCTTTGCAATATGGACAGACGCCCTTTTAAAAAATAAAAAAAAGAAGGAGGGGGGGGGAAACAAAGTTTGGACGGTAAATAGGACGTTGTAAAAACTAGCTGGAGCTTTGGGATCCAGATCGTAAGTCACCGAGAAATAATAATAAAAAACACAGCCCCGCGGATGAATTCAAATGGTTTTTTTAAATGTCAGCCATCAGTAAATCTACGTTTCCCTTTTAAAACATTGCAAAAAAGAAAAAAAAAAGAATTACTTCTTTTGATAAGATGCTTTCTCTCCCCCCCCCCCCTTGGCTGGGGGAATTGTTGAATTGTTGTTGAATTGGTTTAAAAAAAAAACACCCATTGAGGGTGTGTATAGATCTTCCCCTTGGTTATTCAATAACATTCAATAAGAAATCTCTCTTTTTTGCAGCAAAGTGGTGAAAAGACAGAGGACAAATCAACACAAAAAGAGACAGGACTTTGTGTTGTTGCAGTCACCATCTTGGCCTTTTTGACCCTCTCTTGGGGATACCTTTGAATACAGCAATGGTGTTTCGCTTAACTGAATAGAACAGAACAGAATAGAATATGGAACAGAACAGAATAGAATATAGAATATAGAAAATGGAATACAATAGTATAGAATACTATAGAATAGAATAGAATAGAATAGAATAGAATAGAATAGAATATAGAATACAGAAAATGGAATAGAATAGAATAGAATAGAATAGAATAGAATAGAATAGAATAGAATAGAATAGAATAGAATAGAATAGAATATAGAATACAGAAAATGGAATAGAATAGAATAGAATAGAATAGAATAGAATAGAATAGAATAGAATAGAATAGAATAGAATATAGAATACAGAAAATGGAATAGAATAGAATAGAATAGAATAGAATAGAATAGAATAGAATAGAATAGAATAGAATAGAATAGAATAGAATAGAATATAGAATACAGAAAATGGAATAGAATAGAATAGAATAGAATAGAATAGAATAGAATAGAATAGAATATAGAATATAGAAAATGGAATAGAATAGAATAGAATAGAATAGAATAGAATAGAATAGAATAGAACAGAATATAGAAAATGGAATAGAATAGAATAGAATAGAGTTAGAATAGAATAGAATAGAATAGAGTTAGAATAGAATAGAACAGAATAGAACAGAACAGAACAGAATAGAATAGAATAATAACTTTATTATCACTTTGAATGTACACTAATCAGCATACATTAAAATGAAATTTCATAACCTTCAGCTCTTAAAGGGTCACCACCTCCGATATACACTACATAAATATGACAAAAATAAATACAGAATTATGCATATACCACATATATTATATGACACAGAGTTTAAGAGTGAACGAAATGGGAATCTAGCCACTGTGGTTGATAAACCACGTTACGTAGATTAGTTGTTGTACCAAACTTACATTTTGGGTTTTATTCCATAAATCATCTCAAGTGATTGATGACCTAAGGAAAAATTTTAAAAGTTTTTGAGGATATGTAACGAGGCATTTTGGATATAAAACCAAAATGATGCACTAAAGCATACGAAGAACGGTTGCTGGAATTGGGTATGTCTAGTTTAATGAAGAGAAGGATGAGGGGGGACATGATAGCAGTCTTCCAATATCTCAGGGGCTGCCCCAAAGAAGAGGGAGTCAAGCTATTCTCCAAAGCGCCTGAAGGCAAGACAAGAAGCAACGGGTGGAAACTAACCAAGGAGAGAAGCAACCTAGAACTATGGAGAAATTTCCTGACAGTGAGAACAATTAATCTGTGGAACCACCTGCCTCCAGAAGCGGTGAATGCTCCAACACTGGAAGTTTTTAAGAAGAGACTGGACAGCCATTTGTAGGGTTTCCTGCCTGAGCAGGGGGTTGGACTAGATGACCTCCCAAGGTTCCCTTCCAACTTTGTTATTCCGTTATTCTGAAGTCCAGAAGTGGCCTTCCAGCTGAAGATCTCAACCTGAAGCCATTTGTGGTTCTCCACCGCCATCCGTGGTCGTATTTCCAACGATTTCACTGGTGATGTCACCGTTGCACGGGGGAGGGGTGGACGTGCTGGAACGTCATTAAAATTGGGGGTGGGGGGCAGAGGAAGGGGGCTTTTTTACGGTCCGTGATGGCCAGCCTGCCCTGGGGGATCTCACCGCCCTCCGTCCTAATGGAGCTTAATGCTGCATTAGCTAAGAGGGGGTGATCTAATTAGTTGGCGACGCTCCTGTGGGGGGGGGGGAGCTGGAGGGCTGTCCATCTCTCCTTTGTGGAGTTCTTGGAAATAAGGCAGATGCTTTTCTAGAAGGCCGCTTGGGCCTCGTTGTGCAGCTTTGATGCAATCCAGACCTTTGGTCAAGTTGTCGGTTGTGGGCAAGGAAGACTTGGTGGAAATTACACAAACAAGATGGCCGTCTTGTTTGTGTATGAGGTGTTTGGGCAGAATTTCAGGCAGAGAAATTTTCTCCTTCCCTTTCTTCCTCCTTTCTCTATTTCCTCCCTCCCTCCTTCCTGATTCATCTCCTTCCCTCTCTCCCTCCTTCTTTCCTTCCTCCTCCATCTTCTCTCTCTCTCTCTCCCGCCTTCCTGATTCATCTCCTTCCCTCTCTCCCTCCCTCCTTCCCTCCCTCCCTTCCCCAATTCTTTCTTTCTTTCTTTTTCTTTCTTTCTTTCTTTTTTTCTTTCTTTTTCTTTCCTTCATTCTCACATCCATCTTCTTCTCTTTCTCCCTTTCCCTGCTTCTCTCCTTCCTTCCTTCCCTCCATCCCTTCTCCCCTCCCTCTCCCAATTTGTCTCCTTCATTCCCTCTCCCTCCCTCTCTTCCTTCTCTGATCCATCTCCTTCTCTCTCCTTCCCTTTCTCCCTCCTTCCTTCCTTCCCTCCATCACTCCCTTCTCCCCTCCCTCTTCCAATTTGTCTCCTTCATTCCCCCTCTCTTCCTCCCTCCCTCCCTGATGCATCTCTTTCCCTCTCCCTCCTCCTTTTCTTTGATTCATCTCCTCTCTTCTTCCCTTTCTCCTTCCTTCCTTCCTCCTTCCTTCCTTCCTTCCTCCCTCTCTCCTCCCTCCCTGATGCATCTTCTTCCTTCTCTCCCTCCTCCTTTCCTTCTCCAATCCATCTCCTTCTCTCTCCTTCCCTTTTTCCTCCCTCCCTCCCTCCCTCCCTCCTTTCTCCCTCTCTCCCTGATGCATCTCCTTCCCTCTCTCCCTCCTCCTTTCCTTCTCTGATCCATCCCTGTCTCTCTCCTTCCCTTTCTCCTCCCTCCCTCCCTCCCTCCCTCCCTCCCTCCTCTCTCCCTCTCTCCCTGATGCATCTCCTTCCCTCTCTCCCTCCTCCTTTCCTTCTCCGATCCATCCCCCGTCTCTCTCCTTCCCTCTTTCAATGAAGTGAGCGGGTGAGGCAAGAAAAGAACTCCCAGCCAGGACGATCACGGCCATCATAACTAAAGACGGCTGTCTGGCATAGTGAGTAAAGCAACAGGCTAGAAATCAGGAAACAGTGAGTTCTACCTTGGGCCACAAATGCAGCTGTGTGGCCTTGGGCCAGCCGCTTTTCCTCAGCCCTAAGAAAGAGGCAATGGCAAGCCACTTCTGGAAAAAAAAAAATCCGGTCAGGAAAACTGCAGGGATTTGTCCAGGCAGCCTCCGAGGATCAGACACCATTGGATGGAAGGAAAATGAGAAGAAAGAAGGCAGCAGACGGGAGAATGGGATGTTCTCTCATCCGTCCGGGCAAAATGTCCGAACATTTATGGCGCTCCCATATGGTCCTCCTGTCGGATGTGCATTTATGGGAGCTGAGTGGGAAAGGAAGGCGTTTGCAAGCAGCCTGCTGACTAAAGAAGATGCACTAGGAAACACGAGGAACTTTCCCGGCTTCCTGTTGGCTGTAGGAAATTTCCGTAGTTTCCGAGGATTTTTCCCGAGTGCTTGATTCTCAGAAGGTGCTAGACTAGAAACCAGGAGACAATGAGTTCTAGTCCCGCCTAAGCCATGAAAGCCATCCAGGTTGTTTTGGGCCAATCACCAGGAGACGGTGAGTTCAAGTGACACATTAGGCATGAAAGCCGGCTGGGAGACTTTGGGCCAATCACCAGGAGACGGTGAGTTCTAGTCCTGCCTTAGGCATGGAAGCCGGCTGGGAGACTTTGGGCCAATCACCAGGAGACGGTGGGATAGAAATTGTGCTATTTCTTTTTTCTAGCATTTGTCCCACAGGGTCGCAGGTTGCCTTTTGTCCCAGACAATCCTGCGGACCCTGATCAAGCAGCGCTTACATGCCATGTCCTGGATGGAAGGGAGGAAGCTGCCAATAACCTTTTCTGCTGTCCTCACCACTCTCTGCACCGCCTTCCTGTCCGAAGCAGGGATGCTTCCAAACCAGACTCTGATGTATGACAGGATGCTTTCGATTGTCCCCCTGTAGAAAGTGGTCAGGACAGGGGAAAGGTCATAAAATTTGGGCGTCACTCACTTTGCAGCCACCTTGCTTAGCAAGGAAATTCTGGCAATAAGTTGAGGACTATCTATACACCACAATTCGGTTTCAAGCCTCCCCGGGGGCAACAAAAATCCCGCGACTTGAAGACGAAGGTAGAAATCTGAGAGCAAATGAGGGCGAACTGGAATTCAGAGCTAAGACGGTAAGTTGTGTTTTTCTAAGGTGACCAACCGTCCTCCTTTAGGGAGGACAGTCCTCCTTTTGTGAGTTCTGTCCTCCCTCGAAAAGTGTCCTCCTACAGGTCCTCCTTTTCGATTCTCAGAAGGTGCTCAGAAGTCTTTCGATAAGATTAATCTGCAGGGCTTTTTTTTTTTTCTCACAGAATGCTCAGAATGGCATTCCGGCACCTTTTTTTGATGGTTTTTTTTTCAACTTTTGCATGAGCTGTGCTACTCCCCCTATTGGCTTTCGAAAGCCAATAGGAATTGCTGCTGAGCGCGCCAAATTGCTGCTGAGTACGGCTGGCAAACTTTGCACACGCAAGTTGTCTGCAGCGAAGGCGAATTGGCAGGAACTTTGCACCCCTCCCTGCTGACCAACTACACCATCTCCTAGTTAGTCATTCGCACTTGTTGTTTAACAGAACATTTAAGATCTATTAACACATAGACATTGTGTTAATAATTATAATAAAAATAAGGCAACATATTAGAAACTTGTCATGCAAAGAGCCTAAACAGAGCTGCTGCTGCTGCTGCTATTACTATTATTACGGTTGGTTACAAGTCCGCCAGATGTTTAGACCGGATTTGGCATTTTTTTATCCACCTATTGAGTCCTTCCCAAGGATCTGGGAGCACAAGAAGCCTCTGAGTCATCTCCCAATTCTATGGAATGGAATGGAATGGAATGGAAGATAACAGAACAGAACAGAACAGAACAGAACAGAACAGAACAGAACAGAATAGAATAGAATAGAATAGAATAGAATAGAATAATAGGATAGGATGGGGTGGGGTGGGGTGGAGTGGAGTGGAGTGGAGTGGAATGGAATGGAATGGAATAGAATAGAATAGAATAGAATAGAATAGAATAGAATAGAAAATATGGAATGGGATAGAATAGAATAGAATAGAAAATATGGAATGGGATATAGAATAGAATAGAATAGAATAGAATAGAATAGAATAGAATAGAATATATGAAATGGAATGCAATGCAATGGAATAGAATAGAATACAAATTTTATTGTCACTTTAAATGTACACTAATCCGCATACATTAAAATGAATTTTTTTTTGCATTCAGCTCTCAAAAAACAACAACACCATTATGCGTGCACCCACACCCATACACATATATGCCAGAGAGAAACATCACACTCTAGTTCGAATGTATACACATCCATGGCAGAAAATAGGGAAATTTTGCAAATTTACAAAACGGAAGGCCTTGAGCTGCAGCCTGCTCCCCCCACCAAAATCCAGCATCTAGGACCCCCCCCCCCACGAGATTGAACTCTTTCCTCTCCTTCTTCTTTTGCATCTACATCTGTCTCCCCCCCCCCCCCCGTGCAAACCTCCTGCAGTTCCTCCAGTCACGAATGACAGAACGGGTGTAAATTATGCAAATGTATACAAATTATCGACATGGGCATAACTCCGCCGTGGGATTTGGGTGCACACTGAGCACGTGCAGACTTTGCCAAGGCAACAAGTTTTTTTTTTTTCCCCTGAATCGATGCCAACTTGGGGGGGGGGGAAACTAAGGTGACCAACTTTTTTACAATGAAAAGGAGGACACAAATAAATTGAAGAAAAAAATATCGCAAATAAAAGAAACATTTTATTCATTGCAACACTAATACAGAATATACTATAATATGATAAATGCATAATAAAAAAACATTTGTAACAATAACATTTTATATTGTAATTTATTTATTTATTTATTTATGAGACTTATATACCGCTTTAAGTGCAAGCACTCTCCAAGCGGTGTACACCAGTAAGCAATGTATATATATATATATTTACATTCCCCCAACAATCTGGGTCCTCATTTTACCTACCCCGGAAGGATGGAAGGCTGAGTCAACCTTGAGCCGGTGAGATTTGAACCGCTGACCTGCTGAACACAGTCAGCTAAAGTGGCCTGCAGTACTGCACTCTAACTGCTGCGCCACCTCGGCTCAATTATGCTTACATGCACGCCCCTGCCCGCAGCTGCCCTGCCAGCACTTCTGCCCCGCCGTGTAGAGCGGGCCCTGCGGTTCCCAAAGCACCAGCTGTGCTGGAGGCGGCCCCATGGGGCAGCCCGCCATCGACACACCCCGCTTGCAGCCGCCCCGCCAGCACCACTGCCCACCATGCACAGCCCCGTGTAGAGCAGGTCCCATGGCTCCCACAGCACGGGAGGGCAGTTGGCCATCGCTGCCCCTCACACCCCCCGCCCACAGCAGCCCCGCTGCCCCTGCCTCTTGCGCCCACAGCCATTATTGCCCTAGCAGGGCCGAAGATCAAGAGAATGTTACCGTGGCATCGCTGCTCCAGTCTCCTCCAAGTATCTTCGGGACTAACTAGGACAGCAATTCTCAACCTATGGGTCGCGACCCCATTTGGGGTCGATTGACCATTTCACGGGGGGTCGCCAAGCAAGGCTGTCTGCCATTTTTTCCCCCTTTTCCGGCGGGTGCCTTACCTCCCTTGGGCTGGGCTAGCTGGTGGCCCAGCCGGTGGTTGGCCTGCTCCGTCTCTGCCGCTTGCCAGCTATGCCTTGGCCGGCGCAGGGGGCGGCATCACGCATGTGTGACGGTCCTGGGCAGGGAAAGTCCTCGACTTACGGCCGGTTTAGTCCTCGACTTACGACCGGTTGGGGGTTGTGGCATTAAAAAGGTTGAGAACCACTGAACTAGGAGATGGTGTAGTTGGGTAGCAGGGAGGGGTGCAAAGTTCCTGCCAATTCACCTTCGCTGCAGACAACTTGCGTGTGCAAAGTTTGCCGGCCGTACTCAGCAGCAATTTGGCGCGCTCAGCAGCAATTCCTATTGGCTTTCGAAAGCCAATAGTTGGAGTAACACAACTCATGCAAAAGTTAAAAAAAAAACATCAAAAAAAGGGTGCCGGAACGCCGTTCTGAGCGTTCTATGAGGAAAAAAAAGCCCTGCAAATTAGTCTTCAAATATCGAAAAGGAGGACATGTAGGAGGACGCTTTTTGAGGGAGGACAGAACTCACAAAAGGAGGACTGTCCTCCCTAAAGGAGGATGGTTGGTCACCTTAGAAAAACACAACTTACTGTCTTAGCTCTGAATTCCAGTTCGCCCTCATTTGCTCTCAGATTTCTACCTTCGTCTTCAAGTCGCGGGATTTTTGTTGTCCCCGGGGAGGCCTGAAACCAAACTGTGGTGTATAGATAGTCCTCAACTTATTGCCAAAATTTCCTTGCTAAGCAAGGTGGCTGCAAAGTGAGTGACGCCCAAATTTTATGACCTTTCCCCTGTCCTGACCACTTTCTACAGGGGGACGATCGAGAGCATCCTGTCATATAGCATCACAGTCTAGTTTGGAAGCATCCCTGCTTCAGACAGGAAGGCGGTGCAGAGAGTGGTGAGGACAGCAGAAAAGGTTATTGGCAGTTCCCTCCCTCCCATCCAGGACATAGCACAGAAGTGATGCTTGAGCAGGGTCTGCAGGATTGTCTGAGACACAACACATCCTCTCCATGACCTGTTTTCCTTGTTCCCTTCTGGGAGGAGGGGGCTCCGTGGTATCCGTAGCAGAACATCCCGATTCAGCCACGGTTTTATTCCGTACAGCATTAACCTTGTGAACTTTCAAGCTTCCTCCTTCTGTTATGTATTCAAGATGGACAGTATTTAATATTTATTTGCTACGTATATGTAGGGGTGTGGGTCTATACACATGTTGTTCATAGTATGTTTAGGTGTGTGTCATGTAGGTGTTTCACTTTGAGAGCGGGCAACTAAATTTCACTTTTGATGTGGTGCCGTTGTGCCCACAGTAAAAAAATGACAATAAAGGTGATCATCTTATCTTATCTTATCTTATCTTATCTATCTTATCTTATCTTATCTTATCTTATCTTATCTTATCTTATCTTATCTTATCTTACCTTACCTTACCTTACCTTACCTTACCTTACCTTACCTTACCTTACCTTACCTCACCTCACCTCACCTTATATTACCTTAACTTACCTTACCTTATCTTACTTTACCTTATCTTACTTTACCTTACCCTTACCTTACCTTACCTTTACCTTACCTTACCTTACCTTATCTTATCTTATCTTATCTTATCTTATCTTATCTTATCATCTTACCTTACCTTACCTTACCTTACCTTATCTTGTGTGCCACAGTTGTTAAGGGAATCACTGAAGATAAGTGGATTGGGTGGTCGTATAGCGAATCCAGCCTCCCCTATTGAGTTAAAACTGGAGGTTTTTAAGAAGACACTGGACAGCCATTTGTCCGAAATGGTATAGGGTTTCTTGCCTGAACAGGGGTTGGACTAGGATGACCTCCAAGGTTCCCTTCCAACTCTGTTATTCTGTCATTTTTTTCCTACCTTAGTTTCAGCTCCTGCCCATCTTGGTTTCAGTCATGGTCAAATGGCCTGCCTTCCTTTCCCTTCCTCTCCCTCTCTTTTCTTCCTTCCTTCCTTCCTTCCTTCCTTCCTTCCTTCCTTCCCTTCCTTCCTTCCTCCCTTCCCTTCCCTCCCCTTCCTCTCCCTTCCGCTTAATTTTAATCACAGGGAAAAGTCAGATTAGGAGAAAAGCAGAGAAGAGCAAGCAAAAGCTGTCGCACTCAGAGCCTTTGCACGTTCTCCGTTTTCCTTCGGCAAACATCTTGAATTTCTAAAGTCTTTTGAACTTTCCATATGGCAGAACTGCTGTTGGAAAAAGTTGGGACTGGGAAGCTCCACATATGAATTTACGTGCCCAGGGACATGTTGGAAAGACGCTCGCCTTGCGATTTTCGGAAGGGCAGTGGAACGGGCGTTCAATATTAGTGCTAAAATGCTGGCAACACGAATCTCAGGGGCGATGGAACGCCAAATAATTCTGTTATTTTTTTTTTTTTAAATCAAAGAATGTGTGGCTCTTCCCAGAGCCATCTTCCTGTCTGGCTCTCCTCTTCAATAAACTGCACACCTTCTTTCTAAAGTAGTCCCCATGTTGTTTGTTCCCGGCTTGGACTGAACCACGATGAGATTTTCCCTTTAACAAATGAAACAGGAAGGGCTCTATGGAACCAGCCCTGCTGAACAGCTTTTCCCAACCTGATCTCTTTCAGAAGGGCTGGACTACAACGCCCATCTTTCCCAGCCCTGGTAGGTAGAGAGAATGATGTGGAATCCAACATTTTCAGATGCTTCCCTTGGAAAGTTGGACTCGCTCTGGTCAATGTCCTTCCCTCAAACTCAATGACAGGTAATCCTCGACTTATAACCGTTGGTTTAGTGACCGTTCAAAGTTACAACAGGATTGAAAAGAGCGACTTATGGCCAGTTTTCACACTTACGACCATAGGAGCAATCCCGTGGCCACGTGATCAAATTCGGACGCTTGGCAACTGACTTGTCTTTATGATGGTTTCAGCGTCCTGGGGTCACATGACCCCTTTTGCAAAGTCAGTGGGGGAAGCCAGAGTCACATTAACAACCAGGCTACCACCTTATCAACTGCAATGATACGCTTAACAACGGAGGCAGGAAAGGTTGTAAAATGGGGGCAAACCTTCCTTAGCAAAGGTCTCGCTTAGCGACAAAAAGTTTGGGAGCAATTGTAGTTTGGGAGCAATTCTAGTCCAACCCCCTGCTCAGGCAGGAAACCCTACACCAATTTGGACAAATGGCTGTCCAGCTCTTCTTAAAAACTTCCAGTGTTGAGCATTCACCACTTCTGGAGGCAGGTTGTTCCACTGGTTAATTGTTCTAACTGTCAGGAAGTTTCTCCTTAGTTCTAGGTTGCTTCTCTCCTTGGTAACTTTCCATCTGTTGCTTCTTCTCCTGCCTTGCACCACTTCTACCTTGGAGGTGGGTGGTAGACTGAGATAAGATCTCACCAACACCCCCGGGCAGGTCCTGTTCCTTTCCTTCCCATCTGGACTAATTTTAAGTCAGTTTTAAGGTTAATAAAATCTCAACCTCAATTTACAACCACAACACAGCCCAAAATTCATGCTGCTAAGCGGGGCCGGTGTTAAGTGCGTTTTTTTGCCCCAAGTTACGACCTGCCTTGCCACAGCTGTTAAGTGAATCGCTGCAGCAGTGAAGTCGGGAACACCACAGTTCCACGGAACTGGTTCCTCCGTCGACTTTGCTCGTCCGAAGGTCGCAAAAGGGCGTCGCGCGACGCCCCTCGGACGCTGCCCCTGTCATAAGTACGAGTCGGTGGCCAAGCAAGTAATAATAGTAATAATAATACAGTTGGAAGGGACCTTGGAGGTCATCTAGTCCAACCCCCTGCTCAGGCAGGAAACCCTATACCGTTTCAGGCAAATGGCTGTCCAATCTCTTCTTAAAAACTTCCAGTGTTGGAGCATTCACCTTCTTCTGGAGGCAGGTGGTTCCACTGGTTCATTGTTCTAACTGTCAGGAAGTTTCTCCTTAGTTCTAGGTTGCTTCTCTCCTTGATGAGTTTCCATCCGCTGCTTGGTTGAGATTTGATCCCCTGAGCATTGGGGGATGCTGCAACGGTTCTAAAGGGGGGGGGGGAAATGGTCCTAAGTCGCTTTTTCGCAGTGGTGTCGTAAATTTGAACGGTCGCTGAACGAATGAATGGCTGTAAATCCAGGACCCCCTGTACCCCAGTTCAGTATCAGGGGGCTGGGGGGGGGGACAGAGAACTCAGGCTGTGCTGAAGAAAGCAAGGGGTCCAGTTTTTGTCTTCCAGCTCGGCATTCCCCATCCTCTCCTGGCTGTTGTGTAGCTGGAATCGTTTTTTAATGGGGTCCCTGGGAAAAACATCTTCTTGGCTAATGACCCCAGCGGGTCAGAGCAAATGGGAGCCCGGCAGAGGCCACCCTGGCCGGGCTTTTATCGTGCGAAGACACAGCAAAAAAAGCAACCACGGACTCATACTGTAATTAGGTTTGCTGGGAAAACATGTCCGGCCAGATTGATAGATTCGTGATATTGGTGGCACTTGGGGGAGGGCGAGGGAAGGGGAAGGAGACGGGAAGAGGAGGAGGAGGAAGAGTATGAGGGATGAGGAAGAGGAGGAAGAGAAGGGGAAGGACAAGGAGGGAGAGAGAAGGAGATGGAGGGTGGGAGGGTGGGTGGGGAGGGATAGGGGGGA
>CM077923.1:91467329-91570097 GCA_039797435.1 Crotalus adamanteus | reverse complement strand
AGGGAGAGAGAGGAAGAGGGAGAGAGGGGGAGAGAGAAAGAGGGGGAGAGAGAGAAGAGAGAGAGGAAGAGGGAGAGAGAGAGAGAAGAGGGAGAGAGAGGAAGAGGGAGAGAGGGGAGAGAGAAGAGGGGAGAGGAAGAGAGAGAGAAGAGGAGAGAGAGAGAAGAAGAGGAGAGAGAGAGAGAAGAAGAGGGAGAGAGAGAAAGGGGAGAGAGAGAGAGAGAGAGGAAGAGGGAGAGAGAGAGGAAGAGGGAGAGAGAGAAGAAGAGGAAGAGGGAGAGAGAGGAAGAGGGAGAGAGGGGGAGAGAGAGAGGAAGAGGGAGAGAGAGAGGAAGAGGGAGAGAGAGAAGAAGAGGAAGAGGGAGAGAGAGGAAGAGGGAGAGAGGGGAAGAGAGAGAGAAAGAGGGGGAGAGGAAGAGAGAGAGAGAAGAGGGAGAGAGAGAGAAGAAGAGGGAGAGAGAGAGAGAAGAAGAGGGAGAGAGAGGAAGGGGGAGGGAGGGAGGGAGGGAGGGAGGGAGAGAGAGATTCCATCCATTAAGTTATAATCACAAAGCATCACCGTTAATTAATGCAGGAAAAGATGGGAAAGTGCCTAGAAGGCCAAAGAGAGATACAGGTGTTTGTACAATTGTACACCAGCACTGCAGTTCAAAGGTTTCCAATTAGGGAATTTGAATGGGCAAATAAATCAGAGAAAGTTGCACTCGCAAATAATCTTTTCCGTTGCTGAAAGGAGGCGCTTTTCATTTTCCTGGTTTTCGTTAAAAACAAACTCTCCAAACAAAGAAATCCATTGCAGAGACTAGGGCAAGTTGTCTAATATCCAAACTTGTATTTGCATCCAAATGTTTTTAACTCCCCAAAAGGATCCAGGAGATGTTACTTGGAGTAGCGACAGAGGAGAAGCTTTGTAGGTTGAAATGAGGGGTCCCTGGTGCTCTCTGAGCCTGGTGGTTTTCTTGCAGACGTTTCATGACCCAATTAGGTAACATCATCAGTGTTAGAAGGGAGTGGAAAGGAGGAGAAAGATAAGGAACGGGGAGGAAAGGATAAAGGAAGGAAGGAAGGAAGGAAGGAAGGAAGGAAGGAAGGAAGGAAGGGGAGGAGAAGAACTGTGGGGTCCTTGGTGCTTTCTGAGCTTGTTTGTTTCCTTGCAGATGTTTCATGACCTAACTAGGTTACATCATCAGTGTCAGATGAGGGTTGAGTTTGTGGAGAGGAGGAGGGGGAGAAGGACGGTGATTTGCTTAGTGCTCTCTGGTTGTTTAGTTGCAGATGTTTCATGACCCAACTAAGGAACATTATCAGTGCTAGAAGGGAGTGGGGTTCATGGAGGAGGAGGAGGAGGAGGAGGAGGAGGAGGGAGGACTATGGGGCCCTTGATACTCTCTGAGCTTGGCGGTTTCCTTGCAGATGTTTCATGACCCAATTAGGTAACATCATCAGTGTTACAAAGGAGTGGAAAGGAGGAGGGAGGGAGGGAGGGAGGGAGGGAGGGAGGAAGGAAGGAAGGAAGGAAGGAAGGAAGGAAGGAAGGAAGGAAGGAAGGAAGGAAGGAAGGAAGGAAGGAAGGAAGGAAGGAAGAACTGTGGGGTCCTTGATGCTCTCCAAGCTTGGTGGTTTCCTTGCAGACGTTTCATGACACAATTAGGTAACATCATCAGTGTTAGAAGGGAGTGGAAAGGAGAAGGGAGGGAGGGAGGGAGGGAGGGAGGGGGGGAAGGAAGGAAGGAAGGAAGGAAGGAAGGAAGGAAGGAAGAAGGAAGGAAGGAAGGAAGAAGACTGTGGGGTCCTTGGTGCTCTCCGAGTTTGGTGGTTTCCTTGCAGACGTTTCATGACCCAATTAGGTAACATCATCAGTGTTAGAAGAAAGTGGAAAGGAGGAGAAAGATAAGGAATGGGGAGGAAAGGAAGGAAGGAAGGAAGGAAGGAAGGAAGGAGAGGAGGAGGAAGAGGAGGAGGAGGAGAAGGAGAAGGAGAAGGAGAAGCAGAAGGAGGAGAACTGTGGGGTCCTTGGTGCTCTCTTAGCTTGGTGGTTTTCTTGTAGACGTTTCATGACCCAACCAGGTAACATCATCTGTGCTACAAGGGAGTGGGGTGTGTGGAGAGGAGGAAGGAATGTGAGATCCTGGGTGCTTTCTGAGTTGGGTGGTTTTCTTGCAAACGTTTCATGACCCAACTAGGTAACATCATCAGTGCTAGAAGAATTGGGGTTTGAATCTGGCTTCTCCTTTGACTCTGCTGGTCAGAAGGTCGCAAAAGGGAATCACGTGATCCCGGGACACGGCGACCGTCGTAAATACGAGCGTTTGAATTTTTGGTCACGCAGCCAGGGGGATGCTCCAACGGTTGTCTGTGTGAGAAACACTATTTTCTGTGCTGTTGTAACGCTGAACGGTCACTAAACGAACGGATATAAGTCAAGGACTATTGACAGTAAAATACCCAGGACATACAGGGTGTGTTTGACTTTGTCCTTGATCCGGTGACCGGTCCTCATGTTGGTTGCCAAGCACGGGACCCTGTCATTGGTCACGTGACCCTGTCGTTGGTCACGTGACCCTGGGGATGCTGCGACGGTCGTAAGGGCGAGGAACGGTCACTTTGAACGGTCACTAAGTCAACAGGTGAGCATTCTCCATCGTCGGCTTTCCGGTTCTTTGGAGCTGCAGTGTTTTTTGTTTGGTTTTTTTTCACTTTTGCCCCGGTTACCCCATTAATTTGTGCTTCTTTTCCGGGAGGAATTAACGGCCTCAACAGAGCAGAAAGACAACAACAAATGTTTTGTGGCGAGATAAACACAAAAAGCTGCACACGAACGATAATGGAAGCACCTTCGGTCCGACTCCTCGGAATAATTCCAGCCGGCGCGCCTGCGGAGTTTGCTAACGGGGAACGAAATGCCTGCAAAGGACTCTCATATTTAGAGGGGAGAAAAATGGAGTTATGGACTCCCAGAAGTGTTTTATGCAAAGGTACCCTCGACTTAAAATGGTTCGCTTAGGGAAACCTATCTTTGAAAGTTAATAAACGTGGGGAAAGATTTAATAGCGTCCTGGCTGGGGAATTCTGGGAGTTGAAAGTCCATCTATCTTCAAGCATCCTGGCTAAGGAATTCTAGGAGTTGAAGTCCACCCATTTAAGGCATGCCGGCTGGGGGAATTCTGGGCGTTGAGCAGAGAGCAAACTCTACTAGCACTGATGATGTTCCCTAGTTGGGTCATGAAATGTCTGCAGGAAAACCACCAAGCTTAGAGAGGTTCAAGGACTCCATATCATCGTCGTCGTCGTACTCCTCCTCCTCCTCCTCTCCATTCTGCAAAACCTCCTTCCTTCTAGCACTGATGATGTTACTTAGTTGGGTAATGAAATATCTGCAAGAAAACAATCAAGCTCAGAGAATACCAAGGACTCCATAATCCTCTTCTTCCTCCTCCACCACCACCACCACCTCCTCCTCCTCCTGCTAGCATGGATGAGGTTCCCTGGCTGGGTCATGAAATGTCTGTAAGAAAATAACATGGGGATTTATTGAAACGGGTGTGAGGCCGAGGCAAGTTTTAGCAGAACAACAACAGAGTTGGAACGGACCTTGGAGGTCTTCCTTCCTCCCCTCTCCCTTTCTCCTTCCTTCCTTCCTTCCTTCCTTCCTTCCTTCCTTCCTTCCTTCCTTCCTTCTTTCCTTCCTCCCTCCCTTCCTCCCTCCCCCCTCCCTCCCTCTCTCCTCCCTCCCTCCCTCCCTTCCTCCCTCCTTCCTTCCTCCCTTCCTCCCTCCTTTCTTCCTCCCTCCCTCCCTCCCCCTCCCTCCCTCTCTCCTTCCTTCCTCCCTCCCTCCCTCCTCCCTCCTCCCTCCCTCCCCCTCCCTCCCTCTCTTCCTTCCTTCCTCCCTCCCTCCCTTCTTCCTCCCTTCCTCCCTCCCTTCCTCCCTCCCTTCCTCCCTCCCCCCTCCCTCCCTCTCTCCTTCCTCCCTCCCTCCTTCCTTCCTTTCTTCCTCCCTTCCTCCCTCCCTCCCTCCCTCCTTCCTCCCTCCTTCCTACCCTCTATCCTTCCTTCCTTACCTTCCTTCCTTCCTTCTCTTCCTCTTTCCTCCCTCCCTTCTTTCCTCTGTTCCCTGCCTCCCTCCCCCTCCCCTTCTCTGCCTCTTCTTTGCCTGATGGACCCTTAAGGTTGCTTCTCAGCTTCAGAGCCAAAAACTGCAAAGACTGCATTGCACCAAAGCCGGAATGCATGGCAGAGAGAGAGGGGGGGAGAGGGAGAGAGGGAGGGAGGGAGAGAGAGAGAGAGAGAGAGAGAGAGGCAATTTTGCACCAGAACTTCCCAACTGCAACATCTGCAGGCAAAGAAAACTATTCTCACAATGGGGGGAGGGAGGGGGAAGAGGGCACAGGAGGCTCCCCTCACACAGCTCCTGGCATTAAAGAATGTTTTCTCAATTAAACAAGAATTCAGGGCATTTTGGAGGAAAGCCCATGGGGTGGGTTCACACAGCCCATTATCCCCTCCTAGAAAGTAACTGAGATCAGCTTTCTCTCAGCTGAGCCCAGCTGGGACTGATCTGGGTAAAAGGCATGTGTGAACTCTCCCAAGGTGATGATAAGTCCACCTATCTTCAAGCATCCTGGCTGGGGAATTCTGGGAGTTGAAGGTCCACCCATTTAAGGCATGCCGGCTGGGGAATTCGGGGGCGTTGAGCAGAGAGCAAACTCTGCTCCCTTGTAGCACTGATGATGTTCCCTAGTTGGGGTCATGAAATGTCTGCAGGAAAACCTCCAAGCTCAGAGAGGTTCAAGGACTTCATAGTCCCTCCTCCTCCTCCTCCATTCTGCAAAACCTCCTTCCTTCTAGCACTGATGATGTTACTTAGTTGGGTAATGAAATATCTGCAAGAAAACAATCAGGCTCAGAGAGCACCAAGGACTCCATAGTCCTCTTCCACCTCCACCTCCTCCTCCTCCTCCTCCTCCTCCCCTCCTCTTCCCTTCTAGCACTGATGAGGTTCCCTGGCTGGGTCATGAAATGTCTGTAAGAAAATAACCAGCCTCAGAGAGTACCAAGGTCTCCAGAGTCATTTGTCCATCACCACCTCCTCCTCCTTCTCCTTCTCCTTCTCCTTCTCCTCCCTGATTCCTTTCTGATGATATTAGCTAGTTGGGTCATGAAATGTTTGCAGGAAACAGCCAAGCCCAGAGAGCACCAAGAACCCCACAATCCTTCTCCTTCTCCTTCTCCTTCTCCTTCTCTTTCTATTTCTCCTCCTCCTCCTCTCCTCCTCCTCCTCCTCCTCCTCCTCCTCCTCCTCCTCCTCCTCCCTCCTCCTCCTCCTCCTCCTCCTCCTCCTCCTCCTCCTCCCTCCTCTCTCCCAAACCCTACTTCCCTTTTCGCATTACTGATGTTCCCTAGTTGGGGTCAAGAAACGTCTGCAAAGAAAACCACCCAGCTCAGAGAGCACCAAGGACCCCCACAGTTCAACCCTGGGGCTACAAGAATTCTCCTTTTAATAAGTCTGTGCATTGTGTAACCCAGGTTCACCGAGTATGTGGGAATATGTGTGAATATGGGAGAGTGTCAAATCAGGGAGAAATTACATTTTGTTTACTTCTTCTATCTTCCTTTTTTCTCTTCCAAGCGCTTCTGGACCAGCTTTTGGGAAGGATTTTTCCCCCTCTCCTGTTCTCTTTCATGCTTTTAAAAGCATTTTTTAAAATTATTATTATTTGAGAAAGTTGTCCTTACTCTTCTAAGAGGTAGGCAGAAAGCATCTCTCAGGATAATTTGCAGCTGTCATTCAAAATTTCTGGACTCATGAGAACAACAATGAAAAGTTTTGATGACCGCCAGCAAGAGGTTCCAGGTTCCTGAAAAACAGAAGGGGGGGTGGAAATTAAGAGGAACCAACCTCGGTATGAAAACCGCTCCTTGGAACTCAGGTCCCCGGTGCCGATAGCCAATGTCATGCTCAAAGCCTGTGTTCTGAATTGATCATACAGGTCCTCGACTTAGAACGCTTCATTTACTGACTGTTCAAAAGCTACCACGGCATTGAAAAAACGTGACTGATGACCACTTTTCACAGATCAATTTCTCCTTATTTCCAGGTCGAATCTCTCCTTGATCAGTTTCCCATCCGTTATTCCTTTCTCTGCAGGGGTGGGATTCAGCCGGGCTCGCACACGGTTCGGTAGAACCCGGTAGTTTAAATTTTGTTGAGTTCTGAGAACCGGCTTGAATGCACGCCGCGCTTCCGGAGGCCTGGAGGAGGCCTCTCAGGCCTAGAATGGCCCACCGGATGCCACTTCTGAAAGCTCGTTCTAGGCCTCGGAGGCCTGGAAGAGGCCCTCCGAGGCCTAGAACGGCCTGCCTGAAGTGCAATGGATGCCACCTCTGAAAGCCCGTTCTAGGCCTCGGAGGCCTGGAAGAGGCCTCCGAGGCCTAGAACGGACCCACCCGGAAGTGCTATGGATGCCACCTCTGAAAGCTCGTTCTAGGCCTCGGGAGGCCTGGAAGAGGGCCTCCTAGGCCTAGAACGGGCCCGCCGGGAAGTGCATGGATGCCACTTCTGAAAGCCGGTTCTAGGCCTCGGAGGCCTGGAGGAGGCCTCTGAGGCCTAGAACGGGCCCACCGGAAGTGCATGGATGCCACCTCTGAAAGCCCCGTTCTAGGCCTCGGAGGCCTGGAGGAGGCCTCTCAGGCCTAGAACGGCCCACCGGAAGTGCGATGGATGCCACTTCTGAAAGCTCGTTCTAGGCCTCGGAGGCCTGGAGGAGGCCTCTCAGGGCCTAAAAACGAGCCCACCAGAAGTGCATGGATGCCACTTCCGGAAGTCCGTTCTAGGCTTGGACGCCCAGGCTTGCATTCCATGCAGAGAACTAGTTGTTCAGGTATTTGAATCCCACCACTGCTTCTCTGGCCTTCAAGTGCTTTGGAAGAGAGGTTGACACCCCGCCCCCTCTTCTTTGGGGCAGCCCCTCAAATATTGGAAGATTGTTATCCTGTCTCCCCTGGTCCTTCTCCTCAACTGAGCACACTGAGCCAGCAGTGTGCTGCAGCTGCCCAAAAAAGGCTAACACAGTGCGTAGGCTGCATTAACAGAGGGATAGAATCAAGATCACGTGAAGTATTAATGCCACTCTACAATGCCTTGGTAAAGCCACACTTGGAATACTGCATCCAGTTTTGGTCACCATGATGTAAAAAAGATGTTGAGACTGTAGAAAAAGTACAGAGAAGAGCAACAAAGATGATTAGGGGACTGGAGGCTAAAACATATAAGGAACGGTTGCTAGAATTGGGTATGTCTAGTTTAACGAAGAGAAGGACAAGGGGGGGACATGATAGCAGTATTCCAATATCTCAGGAGCTGCCCCAAAGAAGAGGCAGTCAAGAGCTGTTCTCCAAAGCGCCAGAAGGCAGGACAAGAAGCAACGGGTGGAAACTAATCAAGGAGAGAAGCAACCTAGAACTAAGGAGAAAACTTCCTGACAGTGAGAACAATTAACCAGTGGAGACAACCTGCCTCCAGAAGTGGTGAATGCTCCAACACTAGAAGTTTTTAAGAAGAGACTGGACAGCCATTTGTCGAAATGGTGTAGGGTTTCCTGCCCGAGCAGGGGGGTTGGACTAGATGATCTCCAGGGTCCCTTCCAACTTTACTATTATTATTATTATTATTTATTATTATTATTATTATTATTATTATTATTATTATTATTATTATTATTATTATAATAACTACGGGTAGTCATGCCCAAGTTCCTGCCTCCAGTCCCCTAATTCCTGTCTACTAGCCCTTGAAGAATTGATTAAATGCGCACATAGAGAAAGACACACACGTGCGCAAGACACACACACAAGAAGAATTACAGAAGGTAGGTAAAGAAAGACATTATAGGGATGATAAGGTCATGCTGGAGAGCCCCAAAGTCAAAGGCTGAAGAGTTAAGGCTCCCCTGGCGCATTTCTGACCTCTTTCTGTTGGGCGTCATTTATTGTGTGCCATATGATCTCCTAATGAAAAAAAAAAAACCCATAACTAGAGGGCTTAAAGGGAATCTTAACTCCGATTCTCCCGGGTTCAGCCAGGTTTTAAATCACCACCTTAATGTTGCATTAAAAATGGAAGTTTCTTTGAGCCACAAATTAACTCCAAGACAGGGAGCCAAGGATATCGGAAAGATTGGGGAAGGTGGATAAGGATTTATGCTTGGAAGAGGGCAACTGGGGAACACCACGAGAATGCCAAATGGATTTTCAAGGGCAGAGGAAGGTTGCCAGGATCACCCACTGGAGGCCGACGGAATGAGTTAGAATAACAGAATAACGGAGTTGGAAGGGGCCTTGGAGGTCATCTAGCCCAACCCCCTGCTTAGGCAGGAAACCCTATACCATTTCAGACAAACGGCTGTCCAGTCTCATCTTAAAAACTTCCAGTGTTGGAGCATTCACCGCTTCTGGAGGCAAGGAGTTCCCACTGGTTAATTGTTCTCACTGTCAGGAAGTTTCTCCTTAGTTCTAGGTTGCTTCTCTCCTTGATGAGTTTCCACCCGTTGCTTCTTGTCCTGCCTTCAGGCGCCTTGGAACAATAAATGGTATTGTTGCTGCATTTGTCCTTTTGAGGCTGGCTAGCACACCCAAATTGTATTTTGTTCGAAAAAAAGAGACCGTAATTCCGAGCTACACAAATTACTCAGAAATCTGTAGATAAAGCTCTTCTCCAAAGCGCCTGAAGGCAGGACAAGAAGCAACGGATTCATGGAAACTCATCAAGGAGAGAAGCAATCTAGAACTGAGGAGAAACATCTCGACAGTGAGAACAATTAACCAGTGGAACAACCCGCCTCCAGAAGCGGTTGAATGGTTTGGTGGACATTGTGATAAAGCAAAAGAACTATTGGAAAAAGATATATACTTGGTTAGAAAAGATGTCGGGAGAATATGTAGACTTTACGCCTGAACTTATATATATATATATATATATTAGATATAATGCCAAACAAGATTAACGAACAAAGCCTATATTTGATTTACGCGTCACAAAAGCGGCAAGAACAATATTTGCGCAATACTGGAAAAAACGGAGGAACACCGCCAGATGAAGAAATAATTAAAAAAAAAATATTGGAATGCGCAGAGATGGACAGACAATACTGGAAAAACGGAGGAACACCGCCAGATGAAGAAATAATTAAAAAAAAAATATTGGAATGCGCAGAGATGGACAGACTGACTATGAGACTGCAAGAAAAGAAGAAGAAACAGAATACTATCAAACGTGGGACTGACTTACCGATGGTTAGAAGAAAGAAGAAAGGATTAGGAATTAAATATGTATTCGCGTTTTTAAACTCAGACAGCACGTGGTTGAAAAATTATTCTTGTATGTAAGGAAAAAAATGAATAAAATCTTACAAAAAAAAAAAGCGGTGAATGCTCCAACACTGGAAGTTTTTAAGAAGAGGCTGGACAGCCATTTGTCTGAAATGGTATAGGGTTTCCTGCCTGAGCAGGGGGGTTGGACTAGATGACCTCCAAGGTCCCTTCTGAGTCGTTATTCTGTTATTCCTTCCTTCCTTCCTTCCTTTCTTCCTTCCTTCCTTCCTTCCTTCCTTCTCCAACACTGGAGGTTTTTAAGAAGAGACTGGACAGCCGTTTGTCTGAAATGGTATAGGATTTCCTGCCTGAGCAGGGGGGTTGACTAGAAGACCTCCAAGGTCCTTCCAACTTCTTCTTCTTCTTCTTCTTCTTCTTCTTCTTCTTCTCTTCTTCTTCTTCTTCTTCTTCTTCTTCTTCTTCTTCTTCTTCTTCTTCTTCTTCTTCTTCTTCTTCTTCATTATTATTATTATTATGCTATTATTGCTATTATCATTATTATTATTATTATTATTAAATTTCAGGAGGAACATGTATTTGGAGGGGGGGGCAAATGACAGCTGTTTTTTTACTAACTTCTACCTGACTGTTAAGCTTCTTGTGCTTTCGTGCATATAAGGCAGCCGAGTAATTTATGGCTTCTAAACTCCGGCAAATGTTTGTTAACCTTCGTGCATCTCACCACTTAAAGTTATTATACCCTAAAGGCGAGTGTTAATTATTGATTTAATAGATCAATGCAGAAACACACATCTATTACCCTGTTACCTATTGGTTATTTCGTCCGGCGTCATTGATCTCCTTTGTGATATCATCTGTATCGCTGTGTTTTATTTGAGGCCTTCCCATGCCTCGTTCTGAGAAAGGGATTATGGATTGTTTTTTTTTTTTAACCTGCATCTTAGGGGGGGTCCAGGGCATCAAGTCAACTCTCAGCGAGACCCTCAGATGGGGGCAGATCATTTGCAATTACACCACTTATAAAATCAGGGCTGCCCAAGCTGAAGAGGGTAAGGAAGCGAAGTTCAACCGGGTGCCCCCTCCCCAAACTGTGTTGTGACTAACCCCCGCCCAGCTGATAATTCAGGGGGGCGAGGTGTGTGTGTGTGTGTGTGTGTGTGTGTGTGTGTGTGCTGTTCTCAAAAGATTTGGAAGGCATTAAGAAGGCTGGACTTGATTTTGCACCTCCCATAGCGATGGGTAGTCCTTAAGCCCAAAATTTATGTTGCTACGGTAAGCGAGACATTCGTAAGTTGAATTTGCCCCATTTTATGTCCTTTCTTGACACAGTTGTCCTTCCTTCCTTCCTTCCTTCCTTCCTTCCTTCCTTCCTTCCTTCCTTCCTTCCTTCTTCCCTCCCTCCCGCCCTCCTTCCTCTCTCTCTCCCTCCCCTCCCTTCCTTTCCTCCCTCCCTCTCTCCCTCCCTTCCTTCCTCTCTCTCCTTCCTTCCTCTCTTCCTTTCCTCCCTCCTTCCCTCCCTCCCTCCCTTCCTCTCCCTTCCTCCTTCCTTTCCTCCCTCCTTCCCTTCCTCCCTCCCTCTCTCCCTCCCTTCCTCTCCTCTCTCCCTTCCTCCCTTCCTTCCTTCCTCCCTCCCTCTCTCCATCCCTTCCTTCCCTCCTTTCCTTCCACTCCTTTCCCCACTTTCACTCCCTCACATTGCCTTTTCTGGACCTTCTGCGTTTCTGATCCACCTCTAGTGGCTGTGAGTTCCACCAGCACTATGAGCCAAACAAAGACAGAGCTCTTGGTGACCAGGAAACTGCCCCCCCCCCCTTCACTCTTCATTGGAAAAACAAGGAGAGATGTGTACATACTCGGTGCCTGATTAGGAAACTGCCCCCCTCAAAAAAAAATCAATTAATTAAAGAACAATGGGATTTTTCCCATGACAATTTTGCCTCCCCACTTTTGGGGGCCCCCATAAGCCAACACAATGTGACCTTGTCAGTCTGGATTACTTTCCTGATGTTAAGCATAATTTGGCTCAGTCTAGGGGGAGAACGGAGGGTGGGGGGTGTTTCAATCTAATTAATCCAGATGACCCGACGTCTTTCTTATTGCCACGAAAGACAAACATCTAGCGGGAGACAAATGGCCTTCAAATCAATCAGGGAGATAATTTGGGGGCCCATCTCGTTTGTTTGGGATCAATTTTAATAAGTTGGAATCGAGGTGACAACCAACCAAACGGGAACGGAGTTCCGACAGCCCTTTGGACACCGGATTGACAGGTGCCCTGGAAACTTTTATTTGAAAAAAAAAAAAGAGGGTCCTTTGGGATGGCGTGGGACAATTAAGAGATTGCCGTCCAGCCCAGTCAGGAAAGGGGCAATTTTGAATAGCCGATCAGATGTGTTTGGATCACAGCTCACCCGTGGTCAGTCCCCGTGCAGAGAGCGGAGTGAGCTTTGAAATGCTGGGGAGAAATGGGAAAAGTTATTCTGAAAAGACATAAACACATGTATACACACACAGAGAGGGACAGACAGACAGACACACACACACACACACACACACAAACATAGATATATATCTGTCTGTCATCTGTCTGTATCTATTGTCTATGTATCATCTATCTCTATCATCTATCCATCTGTTTATCAAGTATCTCTATCTTTCTATCAAGTTCCTCTCTATTCTATCTATCTATCTATCTATCTATCTATATCATCTATCTATCATCTATCTATCTATGCATATATATATATCATCTATCTATCCATCTATCTATCTATGCATATATATGTCATCTATCTGTCTATCATCATCTATCTATGCATATATCTATCATCTATCTATCTATCTATCTATCTATCTATCATCTATCTATCTATCTATCTATCTATCTATCTATCTATCTGTCTGTCTGTCTGTCTGTCTGTCTGTCTGTCTGTCTGTCCGTCCGTCTGTCTGTCTGTCTGTCTGTCTATCTATCTATCTGGAATATCTTGGTTTTTTTTTTTAAAAAAAATTCTCATCCTAGAATTCTCCATCTCCTGGTGATTGGCCCAAAGTCACCCAGTCAGCTTTCATGCCTAAGGCAGGACTAGAACTCACCATCTCCTGGTGATTGACCCAAAGTCACCCTGCCGGCTTTCATGCCGAAGGCGGGACTAAAACTCACTGTCGCCTGGTTTCTGAGCCAGCACCTTCACCACTAGACCCCTGAGTATGTGTATATATAATACATATGTATGTGTAAGCAAGAATCAAGAAAAAGAAAGAGCGCTTTAATTTTTCTGAGATAGCTAATGATACAGATTTCTCCTTAATGAATCGAAGGTTTGAAGCTGTGGGATAAAAGCTGCAGATCCCATTAAACATCTTTTGTTTAATCTTTCCTAACAAGAACGAAAACAGCCCATCGAAAGTACTTGAACCAAATCTTCATTTTTTTTTTTGCAGCTTTGATTTGCTGTAATGGATAACCTTTCATCGCATTTCATTCTCGCTAAGTGGCGGCTGAGGGTGCATAGTAGGCGGGGCAATGGCTCAGTGGGCGCAGCTTGGATTTATTTTTTCTCCTAGGAAATTCTTGGGAATGCAAGGAGCTATTTTAAGCCTGTTGTTGGCTTGAATCTGCAGCTTTTGTGGGTTCTTTATCGCGGGCCAATCACTTTGGGCCAATCACCAGGAGACTGTGAGTTCTAGTCCCACCTTAGGCCTGAAAGCCATCTGGATGTTTTTGAACCAATCACCAGGTGACAGTGACTTCTAGTCCTGCCTTAGGCATGAAAGCCATCTGGATGTTTCTGAACCAATCACCAGGAGACTGTGAGTTCTAGTCCCGCCTTAGGCATGAAAGCCATCTGGATATTTTTGAACCAATCACCAGGTGACAGTGACTTCTAGTCCCACCTTAGGCATGAAAGCCATCTGGATGTTTTTGAACCAATCACCAGGTGACAGTGAGTTCTAGTCCCGCCTTAGGCATGAAAGACATATGGATGTTTTTGAACCAATCCCCAGGAGACAAGGAGTTCTAGTCCCGCCTTAGGCATGAAAGCCATCTGGATGTTTTTGAACCAATCACCAGGTGACAGTGAGTTCTAGTCCCGCCTTAGGCGCGAAAGCCATCTGGATGTTTTTGAACCAATCACCAGGAGATGGTGAGTTCTAGTCCCGCCTTAGGCATGAAAGCCATCTGGATGTTTTTGAACCAATCGCTAGGAGACAGGGAGTTCTAGTCCCGCCTTAGGCATGAAAGCCAGCTAGGTGACTTTGGGCCAGTTCGTCTCTCTTAGCTCTGCCTTCCTTACAGGGATGTTGTTGATGAAACAGGAAAGTGTATTCAGTCGGTTTGCTGCCTTGAGTTATTTGTAAAAATAATAAAGGCGGGATATGAATGAATGAATGAATGAATACCTTAGAACCGCTTCCTAAATGAGTGATGTCAGCAGATGAACGTGACCCTCCCCTGCACAATTCCTGTTGCGCATCTGCCAAGCTTGATGCCAAGTCCATAGACTGATGTGCAGCTTACAACCATTTGTTTAGTGACCGTTGGAAGTTACGGCACCTTACGACCATTGCAGCATCTCTGCGGTCACGTGATTTACATTCGGACGCTTGCCAATGGGTTCCTATTTATGACGGTCGCAGTGTCCCATGTGTGTGTGTGTGTGTGTGGGTGTGTGTGTGTGTGTGACTTGTGAACCCCTTTTGCGACCTGCCAAGCAAAAGTCCACGGGGAAGCCTAACAATGGTGTGGCTTAATTCAAGAACTGCAATGACTTGCTTAACAAAAGTGGGAAGAGATATCGTAAAATGGGCAAAACTAACAAATTTCCCACTTAGTGACATAAATTCGGGGCTGAGTTGTAACTGGAGGAGCCACCTGTATATGGGATTGCAGGCAATTCTTCGCGGCAATCAGAAATGTTGCCTTCTAGGCAGTTGACGGCACTCATAAAATAAGATTAACAATTAAAAAAACCGAAGTTAGCTACAGCGAAGGTAGAAAAGGAACGTCAGAAGTGGTATCGGGGGAACAAATCATCCTGTGTTCAAAGCCCAAACATCGAACAACAAGGGGAATCTGGGCTAATATTTGAAAATCCAGAGATCATTCCACATCCCAAACAAAGCAAAGAGGGGGAAAAATTAATATTTGTTTTCTTCATTTTTTTTCTTCTCCTCTGCATGTTTTTCCCCTTTCTTGATCTGTCTATATCAAAAAGGTGCAACCGAAATGATTTTTATCTGAAACAGAAGAGGAAATATTAAAACACACAGGAAGTAATCATATTCTGTACATTGTGAATGGAAGTTTAATTAAATCCAACATAAATCCTGTTTAATTTTGGCTGTGGGTCCTCCCACTCCTTGGTCACTGTTTTGAGGAGCGCAGCCCTTAGGGTAGCTGAGTCTAATTCTTGAGCCCCAGAGCTTCATAATGGCGAACCCCAGTTTTCAAAATCTACTTCCAAATGATCAAAGTCTTAAACATGGGGAAAAAATTGAAATATTCACAATTGAGGTGTGGACTGTGAACATGGAAGAAGTTGCTGAAATGGCTAAAACAACCTCTTTCATTAAGGAAGGAAGGAGAGCTACTTCTATATAGGACAGGAAACCTTTATGGTTTTTTTTTGTCAAAATTGGACCAAAATAACCCCTGGTGTTTTCGGGATTTACTGACAAAACATGATTGTTGATGGAGAACCAAGAAATGTAATCTGGGAGGACAGAAACAGGATTAAGTATGTGTGTAACAGATTGGAAGTTGCATCTTTGAATATTTTCTTCTTTTTTTCTCCTCCTTTGATGTCTATTTTTCACTGTTTCTCTGATCTTTTCACATCTTTTTCTCTTTGCTAACTTTCCCTTTATGCTATTGTGATTTTTAATCCTGCATGAGATTTTTTGTCAATAATAATTATATATTTAAAAAAAAACATATTGTCTAATCCTTGAGCTGACAAACATCTCTATCCAGTATTCTTAATGTAGTTTTTAGATGATAAATAATTGCTAGCTAGCTAATAGTAGATAGATAGATAGATAGATAGATAGATAGATAGATAGATAGATAGATAGATAGATAGATAGATAGATAGATAGATAGATGGATGGATGGATGGATGGATGGATGGATGGATGGATGGATGGATGGATGGATGGATGGATAGAGAGGGGGGGGAGAGGGAGATGATAGAATAAAATAGTTGATAGACAGATAAATATAGATAGATAATTGAATGAATGATAGATGATAGATAGCTAGGATAGATAGATAGATAGATAGATAGATAGATAGATAGATAGATAGATAGATAGATAAATACTAAAGATAGACAACAGAGACAGATAATAGATAATTAAAGTAAATAACAGATAGAGATAGATAGATGATATAGAGATACAAAGAGAAAGAGAGAGATAAAATATAAGATAGAAAGATATAGTTAGATAGATAGAGATTTTAGATAGATGATAGAGATACAAATAAAGAAAGAGAAAGATAAAAGATAAGATAGAAAGATATAGTTAGAGATAGATAGACAGATAAACAGATACACAGTTAGATGATGATGATATAGATAGATAGATAGATAGATAGATAGATAGATAGATAGATAGATAGATAGATAGATAGATACATGCCCACCAGGGCCTGGGGTTATCATAGTGCAAAATGTCTTTTTATTGCTCTGGCATCTTTGCAAATCCACTCTCAATCAAATCTGATAATTTAATTTCCCCTGTGTGCTAACTGCTGTGATGACATGATGGTGATGGTAATGGTAATGATAACTGTCTCCGGCTGATGAGCACTTGTAGAACACCACATAGATCTTCCTGATTACAGCTCCATCGCCAACATCTCATGCCAGGTGGTGGCATTTGTCCAGAGCAGTGTCTCCCAACCTTAGCAAACTCTAAGAACTGTGGACTTCAA
Organism: Crotalus adamanteus; assembly: GCA_039797435.1. Lineage (NCBI taxonomy): Eukaryota > Metazoa > Chordata > Lepidosauria > Squamata > Viperidae > Crotalus > Crotalus adamanteus. The sequence continues at coordinate 91,553,830 of CM077923.1, read as the reverse complement.
GTCCCAGAATTCTCCAGCCAGCTATGGGAATTCTAGGACTTGAAGTCCGCACCTCTTAGAGTTTGCCAAGGTTGAGAAACAATAGTATAGATTAGGGGTCTTCCAACTTGGCCCTTTTATGACTTGTGGACTTCAACCCCCAGAATTCCTCAGCCAGGCACACATGGCTGAGGAATTCTGGGAGTTGAAGTCCATAAAAGGGCCAAGTTGGAAGACCCCTGTCTTAAATCTAACAAACAAAATGGAGGCTGGCTGAGGAATTCTGGGAGTTGAAGTCCACAAGTCATAAAAGGGCCAAGTTGGAAGACCCCTGCCTTAAATCTAACAAACAAAATGGAGGCTGGCTGAGGAATTCTGGGAGTTGAAGTCCACAAGTCATAAAAGGGCTAGGTTTGAAGACCCCTGTCTTAAATCTAACAAACAAAATGGAGGCTGGCTGAGGAATTCTGGGAGTTGAAGTCCACAAGTCATAAAAGGGCCAAGTTGGAAGACCCCTGTCTTAAATCTAACAACCAAAATGGAGGCTGGCTGAGGAATTCTGGGAGTTGTAGTGCACAAGTCGTAAAAGGGCCAAATTTGAAGACCCCTGTCTTAAATCTAACAAACAAAATGGAGGCTGGCTGAGGAATTCTGGGAGTTGAAGTCCACAAGTCATAAAAGGGCTAGGTTTGAAGACCCCTGTCTTAAATCTAACAAACAAAATGGAGGCTGGCTGAGGAATTCTGGGAGTTGAAGCCCACAAGTCCTAAAAGGGCCAAGTTTGAAGACCCCCAGCTGTTATTAAATACAGAAGCCTTCTTGATGCCACTAGACCAGACTCCGATCAGCTCGCTGAATCTTCTCTCAGCTTTGGTCCGTCAGCAGAAGACTCCTCTCCTCTTTCGGCCCCAGCCTCTTCCCAGTCCCAAGAAGATCCCTTTCAAACATTTTTTTCCCCAGCCCCAAATTTGGCCAGGAAGGAAGCAAGAAGGAGCCCCCCCCATCATTCCCCTTCCCATCTTTCGGAATGCCGAATTTCTGGCTGCCTCTAGGTGGCGCCCCAGTGTTGGTTTTGAAGCCATTGGCTCTGCAATTGTATGATTTACTCTCCAAGCTTAGCGAAGCCATGCCTGATTTATTTAGTAAGAAAAAAATCTGGTTTTTATCAACATCCCGTGCCAGGATGCTTCAGAGACCTGGGCAACATTGCCCACTGAAGTTAAAAAAAAAAAGAAAAGAAAAAAGAAAGCTGGAAAAAATTAAGCTGCTACTCTCTCTGTTGTTAGAAATGTATTTGAAAGTTGACTTTGGGAGATCATGTTTAAGAGTCTCGGAAGCTTGGAATAATAATAATAAAAAAAAATAAAGGGCAAACTTGAAAGGGAAGGAGAAGAAAAAAAAGGGGAAGGAGCAGTTTTGCAAGAATCATCCTATAAGGGTCTTCCACCATCTTTGGTCCACATTCTTTCTATCCAGCACAAAATAAAGCGACTGAATCTGTTGCGCCTTAAATTTCGTTCCATGATCAGACCGACTGGCGGAGGGGTGTCTTGCAAGTATTTCAGAGGTTAATAATAACAATAACAGTAATAGAGCTGGAACGGACCTTGGAGGTCTTCTAATCTACTCCTAACTTCTGCTGAGGCAGGAAACCCTATACCATTTCAGACAAATGGCTGTCCAGTCTCTTCTTAAAAACCTCCAGTGTTGGAGCATTCACCGCTTCTGGAGGCAGGTTGTTCCACTGGTTAATTGTTCTAACTGTCAGGAAGTTTCTCCTTAGTTCTAGGTTGCTTCTCTCCTTGGTGAGTTTCCATCCGTTGCTTCTTGTCCTGCCTTCAGGGGCCTTGGAGAATAGCTGGACTCCCTCTTCTTTGGGGCAGCCCCTGAGATATTGGAAGTCTGCTATCATGTCCCCCCCTTGTCCTTCCATTCATTCTATTCCGTTCTGTTCTAATTCCATTCCATTCCATTCTCCATCCCATCCCATCCTATTCAAGAGAACTGGGAGATGAAACAGAGAGGCCAACCTGTTCAACATTCAGTCCTTCCAACGTGAGTAAAAGAAGGACCCAGTTTGTTGGGGGCCACAGGCTGACACTGTAAACCGCTTAGAGAGGGCTGTAAAGCTGTGTGCAGCAGTATATAAGTCTACGTGCTATTGCTAAGTCTGAAGGGAGGGAGGGAGGGAGGGAGGGAGGAAGGAAGGAAGGAAGGAAGGGAGGGAGGAAGGAAGGAAGGAAAGAAAGAAGGGAGGGAGGGAGGAAGGAAGGAAGGAAAAGAAGGAAGGAAGGAAAGAAAGAAGGAAGGAGAGAAGGAAGGAAGGAAGGAAGGAAGGAAGGAAGGAAGGAAGGAAGGAAAGAAGGGAGGGAGGGAGGAAGGAAGGAAGGAAGGAAAAGAAGGAAGGAAAAGAAGGAAGGAAGGAAAGAAAGAAGGAAGGAGAGAAGGAAGGAAGGAAGGAAGGAAGGAAGGAAGGAAGGAAGGAAGGAAGGAAGGAAGGAAGGACCCTGGTGGCTCAGTGGTTAGAATGCAGTACTGCAGGCAAACTCTGCCCGCAGCCTGGAGTTCAACCCTGACCAGCTCAAGGTTGACTCAGCCGTCCATCCTTCTGAGGTTGGTAAAATGAGGACCCAGAGGGTTAGGGGTGATAGGCTAACTCTGTAAACCGCTTAGAGAGGGCTGTAAAGCTGTGCGCAGTAGTATATAAGTCTACGTGCTATTGCTAAGTCTGAAGGAAGGGAGGGAGGGAGGGAGGGAGGAAGGAAAAGAAGGAAGGAAAAGAAGGAAGGAAGGAAAGAAAGAAAGAAAGAAAGAAAGAAAGAAAGAAAGAAAGAAAGAAGGAAGGAAGGAAAGAAGGAAGGGAGGGTGGGAGGGAGAGAGGGAGGAAGGAAGGAAGGAAGGAAGGAAGGAAGGAAGGAAGGAAGGAAGGAAAGAAGGAAGGAAGGAAGGAAGGAAGGAAGGAAGGACCCTGGTGGCGCAGTGGCTAGAATGCAGTACCGCAGGCAAACTCTGCCCACAGCCTGGAGTCCGATCCTGACCAGCTCAAGGTTGACTCAGCCGTCCATCCTTCCGAAGTCGGTAAATGAGAACCCAGATTGTTGGGGGCCAACAGACTGACTCTGTAAACCGCTTGGAGATGGCTGTAAAGCACCGTGCGGCGTGTAAGTCTAAGCGGGCTATTGCCATGGCTATAATCATAACATAATACGTGGTGAGTCGGCCGTGCTCAGTTGGCCGGGCCGAGCTGGCAGCGGAAAACTGATGACGGACCCTCCCACCTCAGACCCGGCTGGTCTTTTCTCACTGAACGATTGCCAAGCCGGGCCGGGTGGGTGGCGGATATCAAACGGGCCGAGTTCCCTTCCGCAAGGCCCGAGAGCAGACGTTTAATAACCTGGCTTTCTCTGTACAGCTGCTGTCTGGGAAGGTGAATCACCGTCTCCGTTCATTGTATTTCTGAGTTTCGGCTGCCCTTTTTTTAATTTTTTTTTTTTTTTTTTTGGCCTTGTCAGTCCGCTGAGTGTTTATTACGGCTCTGCCTTTTTTTTCCTCCCCACCTGGCATTCATTTCTGTGAATGAAAACAAATGGCCGCGTGCAAGAGGCAGGAGATAAAAGACTAATCAGCGCGTTTTATAAGCCACCTTTGAAAATCAAACCCCAATATTAAAAAAAAAGCAAAAAAAAAGGAGCTTTGAAGTGCCCATCCATCTCTTGGCTCCGTCAGCCATCAGAGGACCCCATCCAAAGGGAGATAATGCTTGCTTCCAGGGAAAATATATATACATATACATATACATATATATATGTGTGTGTGTGTGTGTGTGTGTGTGTATTTTCTGAGGTTTTCGCGGGTGTTTGTATGTAAGTCTTTGGTTATTTGGATTTTCTCCCACATCAAATTGGAAGTGTCTTGGTGACGTTTCGACGAAGTCTCATTCGTCATCTTCAGGCTGGTGTTTTCGGCTTCGTGCCGGGCTGCAAGTTGCTCCTAGAAGCACGAAGCCGAAAACACCAGCCTGAAGATGACGAATGAGACTTCGTCGAAACGTCGCCAAGACACTTCCAATTTGACGTGGGAGAAAACCCAAATAACCAAAGACATACATACATACATACATACATACATATATGTTTTTGTTTTTGACAGAAGAAATACAAAGGCAGAAATGTTAGGCTGCAAACACAACAAGGGCTGAATTCTCCATCCACCACCTTCGGCCCTGCTGAACATGGATCTTGTTCTGGCGTTGGCCTGAGTGGCCGAAAGCCAGGTGTTTGCAAAAAGGAGGAGATTTAACGTGATCCTCAGCTCTGTTTGTTCAAGACTAAGAGCCCAGGGTTGATTTTCGGCTTGCTTGGGACATAATCGTGGCGGTCTTGGATCTTGGCCCTGAGAAGCAGCCCGGGAAACAGGACTTTGGAAAAGAGGGACCTTGATTTTCATCCCCTGAAATATCCTGAGAAGAAGGCTTATTAATCTTTAGACAGGTTTTGCAGTTGAGGAAGGGAGGGAGGGAGGGAGGGAGGAAGGAAGGAAGGAAGGAAGGAAGGAAGGAAGGAAGGAAAAAGAAGGAAGAAAGGGAGGCAGAGAAAAGAAGGGAAGAAAGGAAAGAAGGAAGGAAGGAATGGCAAGAGGGAGGGAGAAAGAGAGAGGGAGGGAGAGAGAGAGGAAGGATTAAAAGAAAAGGAAGAAATAAGGGAAGGAAGGAAGGGAGGGAGGAAAAAGGAAGGGGGGAAGGAATAATGGAAGGGACGGAGGGAGGATGAAAAAGAGGGGGAAAAGGGAAGGAAGGAAGGAAGGAAGGAAGGAAAGAAGGAAGGGAAAAGAAGGAAGAAAGGGAGGAAAGAAAGAAGGAAGGAAGAAATAAGAGAAGGAATGAAGGAAGGGCAAGGGGGAAGGAGGGGAGAAAAGAAGGGAAGGAGGGAGGGAGGATTAGAAGGGAAGAAAGGAAGAAAAAAGGAAGGGGGGAAGGAATGAAGGATGGAAGGAAGGGAGGAAAGATGAAAAAGAGGGAAGAAAAAGGGAAGGAAGGAAGGATAAAGGAGGAAGGGAGGGAGGGAGGAAAAGAAGGAAGGAAGGGCAAGAGGGAGGGAGGGGAGAAAGAGGGAGGGAGGAAGGGAGGGCGGGAGGAAGACAAGAACGCTTCAAAACCTATTCTCAACTCCCCTGAAAGTAAAGCAGAAAAAGAGAAATCTTTTTTGAAGGGGGAAGAAACGGTTTTGTGAAGTCACAAGGCAAATTTTGGCTCCACGTTCTAGTAGTGACAATGAAACACACACATATACACACACGCACACCATTCTTTCTCAAATTCAACCTCTCTCTTTTCAGTTTTGACAACCCAGCCGACCTGGGTAGACATCAGATTAAAAATGCTTTCACCTGTTCAATTTCAGTGCAACCAGGCTAGATTACTCCCTTCAGCTTTAGCTGGGGTCACCCTCATTTGCATAATTCAAGACTTTCTTTCTTTCTTTCTTCCTTCCTTCCTTCCCTCCTCCCTCCCTCTTTCTTTCTTTCTTTCCTTCCTTCCTTCTTCTTTCTTTCCTTTTTTTCCCTTCCTTTCTCTTTCTTTTTCTTTCTTTTTCCTTCCTTCCTTTCTTTTTCTTCCTTTTTCTTCCTTCCTTTCTTTCTTTCCTTCCCTCTCTTTCCATCCTCCCTCCCTTCCTTCCTTTCTCTCTATCTCTCTTTCTTTCTTTCCTTCTTTCTTTCCTTTTCTTTTTCCTTCCTTCCTTCCTTCCTTCCTTCCTTCCTTCCTTCTTTCTTTCCTTCCCTTCCCTCTCTCTTTCCATCCTCCATTGCTTGCTTCTTTCTTTCTTTCTTTCTTTCTTTCTTTCTTTCTTTCTTTCTTTCTTTCTTTCTTTCTTTCTTTCTTTCTTTCTTTCTTTCTTTCTTTCTTCTTTCTTTCTATTCATTTTAAGACCACCATCCTGATGTAACTATTCCTGCGAAAAGGAACTGCCTCTTTTAGGGAGCGGAGGTGAGCCTAGGGCTGCGTTCTGCATGTATAAAAACTCTTGCAAAATATGAGCTGTGACTTTTTTTCCCCGCTGGTCATAGAAACAGTAATGGAATAATAATGACATGCGTAGGCCGGAGCAGTTTTCGAGAAAGCAGTAAAAGCTCGTATGATTGGCAGAAAGCAGTCAAGTCCAAAAACACGGCCTGCCTAAGAGCATATTTCCAAATAATTAAAAACTAGCCCCTCTCTAGCAGCATGGCGAAATTAATCATGATTTGACTGATAGATTAATTACTTGACTAGGGGCCATCACAGACAGATTTTGTCCAGAATCCATCCGAGGGGGAACCCATAACTGCTTTAATGAAGTCCATCCACTCAGCTGCTGTCCATTCCCTTCTCCTTCCTTCCACTTTAGCATCCTATGGCTATCACTCTATTGTATCTTATGATTATGATTTGTCACTTGTTGCGTGTATGTACTGTACACTGAGAGCTTCTGCACCGGATACAAATTCCTTGTGTGTCCTATCATACTTGGCCAATAAAGAATTGTATTGTATTGTATTGCATTGCATTGCATTGCATTGCATTGCATTGCATTGCATTGCATTGCATTGCATTCTATTCTATTCTATTCTATTCTATTCTATTCTATTCTATTCTATTCTATTCTATTCTATTCTATTCTATTCTATATTATGTTCTATTCTATATTCTGTTCTATTCTGTTCTGTTATCTTCTCTTCTGTTCTGTTCTACTCTACTCTATTCGTATTCCATTCTATTCTCCATTCCATTCTGTCCCATCCCATCCCATATTTTCTATTCTATTCTATTCTATTCTATTCTATTCTATTCTATTCTATTCTATTCTATTCTATTCTATTCTATTCCATTCCATTCCATTCCATTCCTATTCTATATTATGTTCTGTTCTGTTCTGTGTTCTCTTCTGTTTTCTCTTCTGTTCTACTCTACTCTACTCTACTCAACTCTACTTTACTCTACTCTATTCTTATTCCATTCTATTCTCCATTCCACTCTGTCCCATCCCATCCCATATTTCTATTCTATTCTATTCTATTCTATTCTATTCTATTCTATTCTATTCTATTCTATTCTATTCTATTCTATTCCATCTATCCTATCCTATCCTATCCTATCCTATCCTATCCTATCTTCTATTCTATTCTATTCTATTCTATTCTATTCTATTCTATTCTATTCTATTCTATTCTATTCTATTCTATTCTATTCACCAAAAGCTCCTGCACCTGAGACAAATTCCTTATTTGTCCCATCATACTTGGCCAACAAAGAATTCTAAGAAATCCACACCTCTTCAAGTGGTCAAAGGTGGCTGGGGAATTCTGGGAGTTGAAGTCCCCACCTCTTCAACTGCTCATGGCTGAGAAGTACCGCTGTGTAGCAATTATTGCTCACGTCTCTGTAACAGCGACCTATTAATGTGAAGATTTTCAACAACCTGAAGGGACCAAATATTGCTCTGGGAAGAAAGAGGAGAAGACTTGAAAGGCCAACTGTAATTTTAATTGACCATAAATGTTAAAGTGCAGTGTGTAAACCACCTTCGTGGAAAGCATAATTGGTGGGACTTCAGAGCCAACGGGCTACGATGCAGAGCAATAAATTGTATTTTTTTCCCCCTTCTTCTGTACAGGGACTTACAACTTACGACTATAACCCAGACCAAAATTTCCATGGATAAGCGAGACAGCCGTTAGCTGAGTTTTGCTCCGCTTTACGACCTTGCGTGCCACAGCTGTGAACGGAATCACTGCAGGTTTTTTTAACACAGTTGCTGGGTGACCCTGACTTCCCCATTGACTTTGCTTGTCAGAAAGGGATCACGTCACACACACACACACACACACACACACACACACACACAGCGGGACACTGCAACCGTCATAAATAGGAGCCAGTTGCCAGGTGTCTGGATTTTGATCACATGACTTTGTGGCTGCTACAATGGTCGTAAGTGTGCAAAACGGTCACAAGTGACATTTTTCAGTACTGCCGTAACTTCGGTCATTAAAAGAATGGTTATAAGTAGAGGCCTACCTGTACTCAATTCTCCACCAATTCCCTTTGGTGAAACTTAGATGCCTGGACACACAGAATACGGAATAACACGTATAAACTGAGCTGGGAAATGCTGCAGATTCTGCCTGGAAATGATTTTGGAATGCCCCAGCCAGCATGGCTTAAGATGGGTAGACTTCAACTGGCAGTATTCCCAAACCAGTATGCTTTAAGATGGGCGGACTTCAACTCCCAGAATCCCCCAGCCAGCCTGCTTTAAGATGGGCGGACTTCAACTCCCAGAATCCCCCAGCCAGCCTGCTTTAAGATGGGTGGACTTCAACTCCCAGAATCCCCCAGCCAGCATGCTTTAAGATGGGTGGAACAACTCCCAGAATCCCCCAGCCAGCCTGCTTTAAGATGGGTGGACTTCAACTCCCAGAATCCCCCAGCCAGCATGCTTTAAGATGGGTGGAACAACTCCCAGAATCCCCCAGCCAGCCTGCTTTAAGATGGGTGGACTTCAACTCCCAGAATTCCCCAGCCAGCCTGCTTTAAGATGGGTGGACTTCAACTCCCAGAATCCCCCAGCCAACCTGCTTTAAGATGGGTGGACTTCAACTCCCAGAATCCCCCAGCCAGCATGCTTTAAGATGGGTGGAACAACTCCCAGAATCCCCCAGCCAGCCTGCTTTAAGATGGGCGGACTTCAACTCCCAGAATTCCCCAGCCAGCCTGCTTTAAGATGGGCGGACTTCAACTCCCAGAATTCCCCAGCCAGCCTGCTTTAAGATGGGTGGACTTCAACTCCCAGAATCCCCCAGCCCTCATTCCAGAATTCTGGGACTTGAAGTTCATACATGTCCAAGTTGTTAAGCTTGAGAAAAACTGAATTGTTGGACTTTATTTTATTTTAGTTAGTTAGTTTTCAAATTTGTACAGCTGCCCATCTCACAAAAGTGTGACTCTGCTGCTGATGGACAGATGGACAGGCAGATGGACAGGGTCCTGAGGTTTTTTGGCATCCCCTTGCATTCTGACGTCCCACTAGAGTGGAAAGGAAAAAAAAATAGAAAAAAAAATAGGAAAAACGACCTCCATTTTTTAACACACACACACACACACACACACAGAGAGAGAGAGAGAGAGAGAGAGAGAGAGAGAGAGAGAGAGAGAGAGAGTTGTGATGTTGTTTCACCAGGCTGCCTTGGCAAACATTGTGTAGGAAGTGAGATGGCAATGTAATCCGTGGTGTTGTAGCTATGATAATCCTGTTCCCACGTAAAAAAATCCACCCGATGAACAAGCCATGTTCCGAACTGCCCTTTCAATCCAAGATGCTCCATGTGTTGCTAAGGATAGGCATTTTTTAAAAAATTGGAAGATAAAATTCAGCCACCTCTGAAGAAAAAAGTTTAAATGAAGGGTGTCCAACTTTGGCAAAATGTCAAGGCTGTGGACTTCAACTCCCAGAATTCCTGAGCCACCCATGCATGGGAGTTGAACTCCACAGGTGTTAAAATTGCCAAAGTAGGACACCCGTGGCTGAAATGTTTGGTTAGAACAATTAGCCGGTGGAACTGCTTGCCTCCAGAAGCGGTAAATGCTCCATCACCGGAGGTTTTAAAGAAGAGACTGGACAACCGTCTGTCCGGAATGGTACAGTGTCTCCTGCTTGAGCAGGGGGCTGGACTAGATGATCTCCAAGGTCCCTTCCAACTCTTGTTATTCGGTTATTCTAAACGGCCTGAACTAATCTGGACTGTCACTCAACGGCCCCAACACTGTTAGCCTTCCATAAAGCTCTGAAGACCTGGCCATGCTCTGGAGTCTGGGATACTACATGCCTCCTGGCTAGACTGTTAATGGGCTATATATCTTCTATATAATTAGACATTTAATTGTTTCTTTTGTACTGTTTTCATGCTTGTTACTGTTTTTGGTTCATTGTTTTAAATTGTTTTTAAAATTTTAATTGTATATTTTGAATTTTAAGTTGCCCAGAGTTATTTGCTGAGATGGGTGGCTATACAAATTAGATAGATAGATAGATAGATAGATAGATAGATAGATAGATAGATGGATGGATGGATGGATGGATGGATGGATGGATGGATGGATGGACGGACAGACAGACAGACATAGATAGATAGATACAGATAGATAGATACAGATGATAGATATAGATAGATAGAAATAGATGATAGATATATGATAGATAGATAGATAGATAGATAGATAGATAGATAGATTAGATAGATAGATTTTAAGATGGATAGATGAAAGGAGGGGATGGATAGATGAATGGATGGATGGATGCATGGATCCAACTTATGATGATGATGTTCGAAGGGACCTCGGAGGTCATCTAGTCCAACCCCCTGCTCAGGCAGGAAACCCTATACCATTTCAGACAAGTGACTGTCCAATCTCTTGTAAAAAAAACCTTCCAGTGTTGGAGCATTCACAGCTTCTGGAGGCAGGTTGTTCCACTGGTTAATTGCTCTGGCTGTCAGGAACTTTCTCCTTAGTTCCAGGTTGCTTCTCTCCTTGATGAGTTTCCATCCGTTGCTTCTTGTCCGGCCTTCAGGCGCTTTGGAGAAGAACTTGACTCCCTCTTCTTTGGGGCAGCCCCTGAGATACTGGAAGACTGCTATCCTGTCCCCCCTCGTCCTTCCATTCATTAAACTAGACATGCCCAGTTCCAGCAACCGTTCCTTATAGGTTTCAGCCTCCAGTCCCCTGATCATCTTTGTTGCTCTAAGTCAGTAGTGTCAAACTGCCGGCCCACGGGCTGGATGTGTCATGACAAAAACGCGCCCACCCCATTGCCGGCAATAGAAAAAAAGTCATGTTGCAAGTTTGACACCCCTGCTCTAAGTTAAGTTGTCCGGGTTTTAAAAAAGGGAGGTGGAGAGGCCACCAGGAGATTCTGCAGCTTTCCAAGGATTTCCAAGAAGGCAGGCCAACTGCACACAGAAGTGACCAGAAAGCTTATCTCGAGTCGCCAGCTCCTGTGCCAATTTCAGCACGGTGGGCACGAAGCCACCCCAAGTCACGTCAAAGAGATGCAGCTGCCTGGGGTTTAACCTGAGATGAGATGAATTGAGAGCCAGTTTGGCCTAGTGCAGGGGTAGGCAACCTTGGCTCTTTTATGACTTGTGGACTTCAACTCCCAGAATTCCTGAGCCAGCATGAGGGAACTATGGCCCCCTCATGACTTGTGGACTTCAACTCCCAGAATTCCTCAGCCAGCATGAGGGAACTATGGCCCCTTCATGATTCGTGGACTTCAACTCCCAGAATTCCTCAGCCAGCATGAGGGAACTATGGCCCCCTCATGACTTGTGGACTTCAACTCCCAGAATTCCTCAGCCAGCATGAGGGAACTATGGCCCCTTCATGACTCGTGGACTTCAACTCCCAGAATTCCTCAGCCAGCATGAGGGAACTATGGCCCCCTCATGACTTGTGGACTTCAACTCCCAGAATTCCTGAGCCAGCATGCGGGAACTATGCTCCCCTCATGACTCATGGACTTCGACTCCCAGAATTCCTGAGCCAGCATGGCTCAGCTTGGAAACCTCTCCCTTTCCCCTCAGCAAGGCTGGATCAGGAATTCTGGGAGTTGAAGTCCACGAGTCATAAAAGAGCCACGGTTGCCTACCCCTGGCCTAGTGGTTAAGGTGCTGGCTTAGAAATCAGGAGACGATAAGTTGTAGTTCCAGCTTAGGTAGGCACGAAAGCTTGCTGGGTAACTTTGTGCCAATCATCAGGAGACAGAGAATTCTAGTCCCGCCTTAGGCATGAAAGCCTGCTGGGTGACTTTGTGCCAATCATCAGGAGACAGAGAGTTCTAGTCCCGCCTTAGGCATGAAAGCCTGCTGGGTGACTTTGCGCCAATCACCAGGAGACAGGGAGTTCTAGTCGTGCCTTAGACATGAAAGTCAACTGGGTGACCTTAGGCCAATCACCAGGAGACAGTGAGTTCTAGTTCCGCCTTACGCATGAAACCTTACTGGAGGAACTTTGGGCCAATCACTAGGAGACAGTGAGTTCTAATTCTGCCTTACACATGAAACCTGGCTGGGGGAACTTTGGGCCAATCAACGGGAGACTGTGAGTTCTAATCCTGCTTTAGGCATGAAACCTGGCTGGGGGGGGGACTTTGGGCCAATCAGCAGGAGACTGTGAGTTCTAGTTCCACCTTAAGCATGAAACCTGGCTGGGGGGGACTTTGGGCCAATCAATCACCAGGAGACTGTGAGTTCTAGTCTAGATTTAGGCCTAAAGGCCATTTGGGTGATTTGGAACCTGCCCCTTTCTCTCACCCCAACCCACTGCCCAGAATTGTTATAGGGAAAAGAGGAAGAGGAAGGAGCGTTATCTACATTCACCCCCTTGAGTTCCTTACAAAGTAAGAAAGGTGGGGTATAAATCTAATAAAAAATCCATATTATTGATCCCTATCCACATCCATAATCAATATTATTATCAATAATAATAATAATAATAATAATAATAATAATAATAATAATAATAAAATTCAACCTGGCCAATTCTGGCTGAGCCCGCCTCACTTGACCCATAGAAAGATTCCCACGAGCAGGGAAACTCAGGAGCAGCAAAGGGGGGGGGGAAACCTGTCGGCCAGCAGCTGCCTCTCTCTCCAGCCCCCTCCCTCCCCACACCCCCTCGACGTCCCTCCTCCTCCTCCCCCCCCCACGCAATTAGCCCAATCAGGTTGGAGATGCCGGCTGTCAGTCGGAGCCAGGCAGGCAGCGAAGGCGCGCGGGGGGGAAAACTCGCTGAAAAGTCGGCGGGAGGCGCCGCGCAGCCAGTGGCGAATCCGCAGCAGCAGCGACGGCAGCAGCAGCAGCGGACCGGGGGCGCTTCCTCGCCGCTGCCGGACGCCGGCAAACTTTCAGCCCCAGCCAGCGGTTGAGAGGCTGCCGGTCGCCCGTAGCGCTGCCTTCCCGCGAGGCCCCCGCGATGCTGCTGCTGCTGCGCCGGGGAGGCGTCGCCCCGAGCCCCCTCCCAGCCTAAGGCCCTGCCTGACATTTGGCGCAAGGAGCCCCAGGACTTAAGGGAGAGGTGCAAAGCCCCAGGAGGAGGAAGAGGAAGAGGAAGAGGAAGAGGGAGGCATGCATCTGCCAGAGCTTCAGCAACAGCAGCAGCAGCGACCCCAGCCCGGCTCGCCTTGAGCCCCGGTCGCCAAGCCAGCTTCTCTTCTTCCCAGCCTCCCCGCTTTTCCAGCCCCGGTTGCCAAGGATATTTCCTGCTTCCCCATAAACGCAAAAGAGGAAAGGGAAAAAAAAAAAAAAAAAAAAAAACTCCACCGCGGTTGCTCGCAGCTTGCTTTTTTTTTTTTTTTTGCTTTTTTGCAGCGCTTCCCTCCCGGCTGCAAACGGCGGTTGCGGGCTTGCCTCAAGCGGCCGGGGGCCGGGGGCCATGGCTAGCCGGGGCGAGAGAGCGGCGGCTTGAAGCCGTAGCCTGGCCGCTGCAGTGGGGGGGCTCTCCCGGGCGAAGGAGGAGGTGGTGGAGGAGAAGGAGAAGGCAGCAGCAGCGGAAGAGTCAGCCCGGCGGGGCGCTGCGGAGATGGCCGAGTGAAGAGCGCCGCGGGGGCAGCGGCGCCGCGGGTTCGAGCCCCGGGTGCAGTCGGCCGGGCTGAGCGAGCGAGTGATCGGAAAGGAAGGAAGGAAGGATCGATCGATCTCCGGGCGAGGATTCCTTGCTCTACCTCTTTTCCTCCACACCCCCCTTTTGCTATCTTTTTTGGGGGGAGCGTCGCAGGGGGGTCCTCTCTTTCTGCCCGTCATCACCTGGTGGCGGCTTTCCTGCAAAAAGGTGTTTGCAAAACAGCAAAAAGAAGGAAAGAAAAGGTCGGGAAGGAATGAGCGGCGCTTTGCTGGCAAAAGCAAGACCCGGTTGGCGAAGCTAGGGAACCGGCCAGCCTAGAGGTAAATCATCATTATCATAACCATCTATATGTGTGTGTGTGTGTGTGTGTGTGTGTGTATCAAAATCTCGGGTTGGCTGCGCTGGAGAAATACATTTACAAGGCGTGTGTGTGTCTCTCTCTCTCTGTGTGTATCTCTCTCTCTCTCTCTCTCTCTCTCTCTCTCTCTCTCTCTCTCTCTCTCTCTGTGTGTGTGTGTGTGTGTGTTTGACACACGCCTGCAGAGAGAGCCGGGCGAGAGGGAGCGAGTGAGTGCCGGAGCTTGCCACAAACTGCGTGTGTGTGGACCCACACGCACACTCAAGCACTCTGACTACACACACAGACACTCACACACGCGCGCACCCACACCCGAGACACCATCTGCAGTGTCAATGCGGCGCCTGGGTTGAGCAAAGGTGGGGGTGTGGGGGGGGGGGGCGAAAGGCAGGGAGAAAGGGGGTGTTGCTCCTACCTTTCGCAGGTAAGCCGTAGCTCCGCCGCCTTTTCCCTCCCCCCCTCCCTCCCTCCCCCGCAGGTGTGGAGAGCTGGCTTGCACCTGCCCTGATTTTTTTTGGGTTGGGGGAGAAGGGAGGGGGTTACGCGAGAGAGGAGAGCAGAGAGTGGGTGGGTGGGTGGGGGGAGAGAGTTCAAATTCTGGGGTGGCCGGGGGGGGGCAGGCGATGAAAAGTAATTTGTACCCCTCTTTAGTTTCCCGGCTGGTGGAGGGGAGGGGTGGAAAGGGGGAGGGTCTTTTGGGGGGGGGCGGGCCAGGGGGCCTGAAAGCAACTTAATAATAATAATAATAATAATAATAATAAAAGTGGTGTTTGGGGAGGGGGGGGCTGCGCGGGGGCGGGGGAGGAGGGGGCTGGACGCCAGACCCCGGCTGTGCCCTGCCAAAGCCTCGTTCCTCCCTGGGAGGGAGGGGGGGTTCGGGGGAGGGGGGGAGTCTCAGCTCCCCAGCTCCATCCAAATCCACCGGGGGGGGGGGGAAACCTAGGAATGGAAGAAAAAAAAAGAAATCAATCAATGACTCCGCCGGTTTGTGAGTGTGTGTGTGTGTGTGTGTGTGTGTGTAATGGACCTGTGTATCTGGCTGTGCGCCGTGCCCCCGCGCGGGCGCGTGCACGTGTAGTATGTGTGTAAGACCCAACTGCAAGGAAAAAGGGGGCGGGGGGGGGGGAAAGAAGAAGAAAAAAAAAAAGGAAATGCAGGCGGCTCCGTCTGACTTCCGCAGGACTTCTCCCTCTCCGGGCTGGAATAGAAATTCTTGTGTACACACACACACACACACACACACACACACACACACACACACACACACACACACACAAAATAGAAATTCTTGTGTACACACACACACACACACACACACACACACACACACACACACACACACACACACACACACACGGCTGCACACAACCGCGCGTGCCCGCCCTGCCCGTCTGCCTTTGGCCAGCGAAGGGCGAAGGCGAGGGAGCCCTCCGGTCCGCGAGCAAGAGGGGCGAGCGGGGTGGGTTTCGGGGAGACGGCAGGGGGATGAAGGCGCCGGGGGGGGGGCGTTGGGCTCCGGTTGGCATGGAGAAGGGTGAGCAATTTGTCTTTGGCTTTCTTTTTTTGGGGGGGGGAGGAGAAAGACTGGCATGATTCGGCTCTGTGTCTCCTGAGCAGGAAGGAGAGCCTTTTTTCCCCCTTTCCTTTCCTTTCCCCTGCCCTTCCCTTCTTATATCTTCCTTCCCTTCCCTTTCCTCTCTCTTAGTCCTTCCTTCCTCCTTCCCATTCTACCTTCCCTTCCCCTGTCCTTCCTTCCCTTCTTCTTATATCTTCCTTCCCTTCCCTTCCCTTTCCTAGTCTTCCTCTCTCTCTTTCCTTGTTCCCTTCCTCCTGTCTCCCTCCCTGTTTCCTTCCCTTCTCTTTCCCCTTCCCTTCCTTCCCTGTTTCCTGCCTTCCTCTTTTTCCTTCTTCCTTCCCTCCGTCCTTTCTTTTCCTCTCCTTTCTCTTCCCTCCCTGTTTCCTATTCTTCCTCTCTCTTTCTCCTGGTTGCCGTCTTCCTTCTTTCCCTTCTGCCTCTGTTTTTCCTGCTTCCCTTCCTCCCTTCTGCCTCCGTTTCCTTCCCTTCCTTTTCCTTTCCCCTTACCCTTCCCTGTTTCTTTTCCTTCCTTTTTCTTTCTTCCTCTCCTCTCCTCTCCTCTCCTTTCCTCTCCTCTCCTCTCCTCTATTCTGTTCCGTTCCCTATTTTCTATTCTATTCTATTCTATTCTATTCTATTCTATTCTATTCTATTCTATTCTATTCTATTCCATTCCATTCCATTCCATTCCATTCCATTCCATTCCCTATTTTCTCTTCTCTTCTCTTCTCTTCTCTTCTCTTCTCTTCTCTTCTCTTCTCTTCTCTTCTCTTCTCTTCTCTTCTCTTCTCTTCTCTTCTCTCCTCTTCTCTCCTACCCTCCCCTCCCTTCTCTTCTCTTCTCTTCTCTTCTCTTCTCCCTTCCCTTCCCCAACTGGTGACAAAGTCCAGGTGGTTTCACACCCAATGCTTCCTTCCCGTGCATCGCTCTTAGTCCTAAGGAAAGGCAGGCTCAATCCTTACCAGTTCCAAAAAATGACTTTACTGATCCATCTGCCCCCCCTTTGGTGAAGTTTGCAGGAAAAAGGCACACAGCCCCCTCCTCTTTTTTCAGCTCCTTAGCTAAGCCTGAGTTTCTCTCTCTCTCTCTCTCACCCCCTACCCCTTGCAAAGACCCCCTTTCCCCACCTTTTCAAGTCCCAATCCGACATCCACCGAGCACGGAGGAGGATGTTATATCGATGGCCCGATTCTCCCAGCTGAATATCAAGCTTATTTCTGAAATGGCTCACGGTGTGCTCTGGGGGGACCTACAAAGTGCACTTCCCTCTCCCATAACCGTGGGATGTGTGGGGAAGCTGCCAAACCCCACGAGACATTTTTTTTCCTCCTAACCGCTTGGAACGTCCTCTCCTTTCGGTTCCCCCCCTCCCCAATTTCCAAATTTAAAAAAAAACTTTGTAATTCATACAAATGTTTCATGTAGAATGTTGAAGAGGACATGGGATGCCTTTTATCAGTGGCTGGAAAAACAGAGAGAACAGCACACGTATTAGCGAGTTAAATGCTGGAAGCCAGACAGATAAAATAAAGAAGCATTTGTCACGATATTTTAAAAAAAACATGAATAAAAATTAAAAAAAATTCTTAAAAAAAGAGTAAAACGTGGCCTCTTGCAGAAGCCTCGGCGCTTAGAAACGAGGGGGAAATGGCAAGCTCTTCCAGCCTCACGCCCAGTGCCAATGCTTAAAAAGGCGAGTTCGCTGGATGCCCATTTCACAGATGGGAAAGTGCAAAGCAGAAGGGCGAAGGGGGGGGGGGAAAGCAGACTTCGCACTCCCTGTTCTTTTGGAACAAGGATCCCTCTGAGATCATCGATTGGCGGAAAGGGGTCCAGGGTGGAACTCTAGCTGGGAGGTCACTGTCAAATCTTCAAATCTCTGGTTGAGACTTTGAGCCCATGATACTCACTGCTCTCTGCTTTTTCTGGGGTTTTTGAAACCCGACAAATAAAATGCACCCTTTTTGTGTGTCTGATTAATGGAGGGGGGGGGGCGAAAGGGAATTGAATGCATCCCAAACTGCTGGTGGGATTGAGAAGGGTGTTTTGCACCTTAGGGACTAGCCGCTTGATTCTCTCAGCTCTTTATTTGTGGTTCCCTTTAAGCTGTATTATTTTCTCCGGCCTTGTCTTTCCCATGGCTTTATACCTGGATTTGGGCTTCTTCTTTCTGCTTTCTTCTTGGGGCTGCCTGTTTTTAAGCCCTGATACGGTCAGACAATCTCTGAAAAAGAGAGAGAGGCTGGATGAAATTTTATCCCGCAGGAATTGAGGATTTAAAGGGTTAAAGCCGTGTACCTACGGGAGCAGAGATCTGATGAGAAAGGAGAAGATGGAAAGGAAGGGTTCTCTCCCCCCCCCACCCTCTCAATTCCACCAGGATTATTTATCTCCAGAATTATTATTTTTTTTTTAAAGAAAATTTAGCATTGGAATGAGCTAAGGCTTCCCCCCCCCCCCCCCCCGGAGAACTAATGACTTACTCAGTGGATAGAGACCGTTTACACAGTGCTGATGCTTTTCTTACTCTCAAACCAAGACACGATTGATTGCCTCTTGAGTCACAGTTACACCTTCCTCGTTCGGATGCTCCAGGAGTTTGCAAGGAAGAGGCAGGGGTGTCAAGAGATACTGGCATAGAGCATGCAAAGAGTTTTTTTTTCCTTTCCTTTTTTTTTTTTTTTGGTGCGGGTCAAAAATAACTGATGTGATTCACCTCGGTGCACCTGGCATTAGCAATAGACAAGGTGGGGCATAGAATAGAACAGTGATGGCAAACCTTTTAGAGACCGAGTGCCCAAACTGCAGCCCAAAACCACTTATGTATCATCGGGTGCCGGGTGGGCGTGGCCCATCGGGTGCCGGGTGGGCGTGGCCCACTGGATGGCCTGGCTGTGACAGACTGGGTGGGACTAAAAAGTTCAATCAATCAATTCCAACTTTGCGAGATCTTTTTTTTTCCACGCGAAATTGAAATTGATTGATTGATTTTTTGTTTTGCACATGGCGGAGGCCTAGAAGCGAAAAGTTTTTATAAAACGCGGCTGAAGGCCTAGGACTGGGCCAACGGCACGCGTGCCCACAGAGAGGGCTCTGCGGGCCACCTATGGCACGTGTGCCATAGGTTCGCTACCATGGGAATAGAATATAGCTGGAAGGGACCTTGGAGGTCATCTAGTTCAGCCCCCTGCTCAAAACCAGTGGTTTTCAACCTTTCTAATGTCGCGACTCCCAACCGGTCGTAAGTTGAGGACTACTCAGCTAGTGCAGCACCATTTGCAGAATGGGACTTTTGGCGGGCTCAGCAGGGCAGAGACAGTCTGGACCATTCCTATTGGCTTTGGAAAGCCAATAGAATTAGACTCTATTCAAGAGAGTCTCTTCTATTGGCTTTCAAAAGCCAATAGAATAAAAGGGAGTAGCACAGCTAAGAAAAGGGGGGAAAAAATGGCGGACTGCGTTGTTTGGCGACGCCCGTGAAATAGTCGTATGACCCCAAATGGGGTCCCGACCCACAGGTTGAGAACCACTGCCCTAAACCATTTCAGACAAATGGCTGTCTAGTCTCTTCTTAAAAACTTACAGTGTTGGAGCATTCACAACTTCTGGAGTGTGTCCATTGCTAATGTGGGATGGGGGGGAAGGCTGTGTGAAGCTGTGGCACGGGAGGTCCAGCCAATAGAAAAGTCCAGATTTGAAGATTTCCTGTGACTTTAAACGGGAAGGTTTAAAGCCTGCGCTGGGCCTTACAAGTGAAATCCACAGGGCTTAAAAGTTGCTCCCTGGGATGATCTGGAAAATTCTGGCCCATGCAAAGAGAAATGTGAGTTGGTTCTGTTGCGTGCATGTGGTTCTGTTTAAAAGCCAATATATTTCACATTCTTTTTTTTAAATATATAAATAGAACTGGAAGAATAACAGGATGATTTATTTCAGGGACATTTGGGGTGAGTTAGGGGGGGAATATCAGTAAATAAAATCTGTTTACAGGCTTGTCCTTCGTCCTTGTTGATGCGCTTCGATGATGCAACTGCGAGGTGGAGAGAATTTTAAACAGGGTTTAACTTTTCCCATCAAATGTTCTTTTAAGGGTAGGGAAGAATCCAGGCTTGATTAAAATCGGCTGAGTTGTATTTTAAGGCAGAAAGGGGCCCCATTTCAACACCTTGGGGCCACACAAGGCCCTAAGCAACAAATGGATAGTAAATAATGATAATCATCCTGATAATAAAGTTGGAAGGGACCAGGCAGAAAACTCTATATACCATTTCAGACAAATGGCTGTCCAGTCTCTTCTTAAAAACTTCCAGTGTTGGAGCATTCACCGCTTCTGGAGGCAGGTTGTTCCACTGGTTAATTGTTCTAACTGTCAGGAAGTTTCTCCTTAGTTCTAGGTTGCTTCTCTCCTTGATGAGTTTCCATCCGTTGCTTCTTGTCCTGCCTTCAAGCGCTTTGGAGAATAGCTTGACTCCCTCTTCTTTGGGGCAGCCCCTGAGATACTGGAAGACAGCTATCATGTCCCCCCTTATCCTTCTCTTCATTAAACTAGACATACCCAATTCCAGAAACCGCTCCTTATATGTTTTAGCCTCCAGTCCCTGGATCATTTATATCCCACTCTTCCTAGAGTCTCAACATCTTTTTTACATCGTGGTGACCAAAACTGGATGCAGTATTCCAAGTGTGGCCTTACCAAGGCCTTGTAAAGTGGTATTAACGCTTCACCTGATCTTGATTCTATCCTTCTGTTAATGCAGCCTAGCACTGTGTTGGCTTTTTTGGCAGCTGCAGCACACGGCTGGCTCATATCTAAGTGATTGTCCACTAGGACTCCGAGATCCCTCGGAGTAATAGTAGTAGTAATCACACTTATTACTATTGAGTAAGGTACTACCTATAATACTATACCTCTGCATTTGGTTTTTCTTGCCTAAATGTAAAACCTTACTTTTTTCACCGTTGAATTTCATTTTGTTAGATAGCGCCCAGTGTTCAAGGCTGTCAAATCTGTCAAGTCTCTTGAGTCGGAATATTAATTTAGTGACCGGTGGAAGTTACAACAGCACTGAAAAACGGGACTTAAACAACCGTTCCTCCCACTTATAACTGTCATAGCATCCCTGCGGTCAGGGGATCAAAATTTGGGCTCCAGCATGTACTTATGACCATTGCAGCATCTTGGGTGTGTGTGTGTGTCATGTGATCTCCCAAAAGCAAAGTCGACAGGGGAGGCTGGATTCGCTTAATGACTGTGTGACTCATTTAACAACTGGGCCGGATTCACTTAGCAGCCGTGGTTTTAAAAAAAAAGGTTGCGGCATTGGACACGATTCGCTTTACCACTGCCTCGCTTAGCAACGGAAGTGCTCCTCCAGATTGCAGTCGTAAGTCGAGGAGTGTCTGTATATAAACCCCAAAGTGGGTGGAATCTGGGTTCATGGGTCAGGTTTGAAGGAGTTGCCTTGCAGGATTTTCACCCCATGGCCTCACCTTCAGATGCAAATGTTGGGAAGGGCCTGATGGGTCATGTTGGAGAGGGGCTTATGGGTCACTGAGGTTCCTGGCTTGTCTTTGGGGTACTCCTTTTTTTTTTTTTTAGGAAGGAAGACTCTTCAAACATTGATTTGGGCCCCGGGGTCCCCAAAACGCGGCCACTTTTAAGACTTGTGGACTTCAACTCCCAAAATTCCTCAGCCAACTGCGGTTGGCTGAGGAATTCTGGGAGTTGAAGTCCACAAGTCTTAAAAGTGGCCATGTTTGGGGACCCCTAGCCTAGGCTAACATAGAGTTGGATTTCACCCTATGATCATCTCCATCTCCAACTGAGCAAAAACATTCCACGAAGCCATGGGCAAGCTCTTTCTCTTGCGTTTTCTGCACCCGAGTTGCATTGAATCACGGTTTGGGCTTCAACGTGTCGTGTGAATGCAGACATCCAGGTTCTGCTCTCCCTAGATTTTGGTGCTGGTTTGGCTGAATGGTGCCAGTTTGGGCCTACTGGTTAAGGGGCCAGGCTAGAAATCAGGAAACTCTGAATTCTAGTCCTATCTTAGATGTAAAACCAGGAGACGGTGAGTTCTAGTGCCACCTTAGGCATGAAAGCCGGCTGGGTGACTCTGGGCCAATCACCAGGAGATGGTGAGTTCTAGTCCCAACTTAAGCATGAAAGCTGGCTGGGTGATTCTGGGTGAATCACTAGGAGATGGTGAGTTCTAGTCCCATCTTAAGCATGAAAACTGGCTGGGTGATTCTAGGTGAATCACTAGGAGATCGTGAGTTCTAGTCCCATCTTAAGCATGAAAGTTGGCTGGGTGATTCTGGGTCAATCACCAGGAGACGGTGAGTTCTAGTCCCAACTTAGGCATGAAAGCCAGCTGGGTGATTCTGGGTGAATCACCAGGAGATGGTGAGTTCTAGTCCCACCTTAGGCATGAAATCTGGCTGGGTGATTCTGGGCCAATCACCAGGAGACTGTGAGTTCTAGTCCCACCTTAGGCATGAAATCTGGCTGGGTGATTCTGGGCCAATCACCAGGAGATGGAGAATTCTAGTCCCGCATTAGGCATGAAAGCCAACTGGGTGACTCTGGGCCAGGAGACAGTGAGTTCTAGTGCTGCCTTTGGCATGAAAGACAGCTGGGTGATTTTGGGCCAGTTCCCCCCCCCCTCAGTCCATCCCACCTCACAGGGTTGTTGTTGAGAAAAAGAGCATTAGGTAATGTTCGCTGCCTGGAATTATTTGTAAAAATAATAAAGGCGGGATACAAATTCAATCGTCAAACTTCACTTGGGGGGGGGGAGGTTCTTTGTGCCAAGAACCCTCCCCTCAAGATGCCAGCCCCCTCCCCATGGAGGATGCACCCTACGCAAGCCTTGTTTCTCTTGCAAAGGGCTAGGCCAGGGGCAGGCAACTTTGGCTCTTTTATGACTCGTGGACTTCAACTCCCAGAATTCCTGAGCCAGCCTTACTGAGGGGAAAGGGAGAGGTTTCCATGCTGAGCCATGCTGGCTCAGGAATTCTGGGAGTTGAAGTCCACAAGTCATGAAGAGGCCATAGTTTTCCCATGCTGGCTCAGGAATTCTGGGAGTTGAAGTCTGTAAGTTATGAAGGAGCCATTGTTCCCCTATGCTGGCTCAGGAATTCTGGAAGTTGAAGTCCACCAGTCATAAAAGAGCCAAGGTTGCCTACCCCTGGTCTAGGAGGCTCACCGCTTAGAACAGGAGGACTTAGGACAGGGGTAGGTAACCTTGGCTCTTTTAAGACTCGTAGACTTCAACTCCCAGAATTCCTGAGCCAGCATGAGGGAACAATGGCCCCTTCATAACTGGTGGACTTCAACTCCCAGAATTCCTGAGCCAGCATGGGGGAACTATAGCCCCTTCATGACTGGTGGACTTCAACTCCCAGAATTCCTGAGCCAGCATGGGGGAACTAGGGCCCCTTCATGACTGGTGGACTTCAACTCCCAGAATTCCTGAGCCAGCATGGGGGAACTAGGGCCCCTTCATGACTGGTGGACTTCAACTCCCAGAATTCCTGAGCCAGCATGGGGGAACTAGGGCCCCTTCATGACTCGTGGACTTCAACTCCCAGAATTCCTGAGCCAACCTGGCTCAGCTTGGAAACCTCTCCCTTTCCCCTCAGCACGGCTGGCTCAGGAATTCTGGGAGTTGAAGTCTACGAGTCGTAAAAGAGCCAAGGTTGCCTACCCCTGGGCTAGTTAAGCCTATTTATTTATTTAGCGAACGGCTGGGCTAGTTCATTTAGTGACCGTTCAAGGCTACAACGGCACTTATAGTTTTTCATACTTACGACCATTGCAGCCTCCCCGGGATCACGTGATCAAAATTCAGATGCTTGGAAACTGGCATATACTTACGACGGTTGCCGCATCACAGGCTCAGGTGATCCCTTTTTCCGACCTTCCGACAAGCAAAGTGAAGGGGGGGGGAAACTGGATTCACTTAACGACCGTGTGACTGCTTAGCAACTGCAGCCATTCCCTTAAGCCCTGTGGCATTTGTCTAGAGTCCAAGGGGTTGGACTAGAAGACCTCCGGGGTCCCTTCCCGCTCTTATTATTCTGTGTTCCGTGTTCGAGAAAAGTTATGGAATGAGACTGAGCTCATTGAACCCGTGTTTCGCTTAGCGACGGCAAGTTTGGGGCTGGATCGCGGTCGTAAGTCGGGGACCCCCTGTAAGAGCGGAGAACTTGGTTCGTTTGCCCCTGGTTTTTCCTGCTCCATCCTGGGAAAGCCGGGTGGATTCAGGCAGGAGTCGGGCTCCCAGGCCGGGCAAACGAATGTGTTTGTGTCTGACTGAAGCTTCAAGGGAAACCGACTGTTGATATTCTGCTTTTTTTCCCCCTGCCCCCCTTCTCTCTACCCCCCCCCCAGGCATCTGGTCCTGAATTATGTAGACAGGAGAAAGTGATCTAAAGGGAGAGGAGCACGTGCTTTTGATAGAAAGGTAACGCTTCAGCGAGAGCAAATCAGTTCCTTCCAGATAAACAAACCGAAAGGCCCGCTAAGCTTTCTCCATGTTTGCTGTGATTCGGACAGATTTGAAAAGAAGTGTGTGTGTGTGTGTGTGTGTGTGTGTGTGTGTGTGTGTGCAGTGGAATGTTTTGCGCCAGTGTTTCTACCGAATTCCTTCCTTCCTTCCTTCCTTCCTTTTCTAATCTCCCTTCCTTTCTTCCTATCTACCCTCTCTCATCTGCCTTCCTTCCTTCCCTCCCATCTTCATTCCTTCCCATCTTCCTTCCTTCCTTCCTTTTCTCATCTCCCTCCCTTCCGCCTTCCTTTCTTCTCTCATCTCCTTCCCTCCCTCCTTCCTTCCTTCCCATCCTTCTACCTTCCTATCCATCTTTCTTCCTTCCTTCTTTCCTTCCTTCCTTTTCTCATCTCTCTTTCTTCCTATCTACCTTCTCTCATCTCCATTCCTTCCTTCCTTCCCATCTTCCTTCCTTCCTCTTCTCATCTCCCTTTCTTCCTTCTCATCTCCCTTCCTTCCTTCCTTTTCTCCTCCCTCCTTCCTTTCTTCTCTCTCCTTCCCTCCCTCCTTCCTTTCTTCTCTCATCTCCTTCCCTCCCTCCCTTCTTCCTTCCTTCCTTCCTTCTTTCCTTCCTTCCTCTTCTCACCTCCCTTACTTTCTACCTTCTCTCATCTCCCTCCCTCCCTCCCTTCCTTCCTTTTCTAATCTCCCTTCCTTTCTTCCTATCTACCCTTTCTCATCTGCCTTCCTTCCTTCCCTCCCATCTTCATTCCTTCCCATCTTCCTTCCTTCCTTCCTTTTCTCATCTCCCTCCCTTCCGCCTTCCTTTCTTCTCTCATCTCCTTCCCTCCCTCCTTCCTTCCTTCCCATCCTTCTACCTTCCTATCCATCTTTCTTCCTTCCTTCTTTCCTTCCTTCCTTTTCTCATCTCTCTTTCTTCCTATCTACCTTCTCTCATCTCCATTCCTTCCTTCCTTCCCATCTTCCTTCCTTCCTCTTCTCATCTCCCTTTCTTTCTTCCTTCTCATCTCCCTTCCTTCCTTCCTTTTCTCCTCCCTCCTTCCTTTCTTCTCTCTCCTTCCCTCCCTCCTTCCTTTCTTCTCTCATCTCCTTCCCTCCCTCCCTTCTTCCTTCCTTCCTTCCTTCTTTCCTTCCTTCCTCTTCTCACCTCCCTTACTTTCTACCTTCTCTCATCTCCCTCCCTCCCTCCCTTCCTTCCTTTTCTAATCTTCCTTCCTTTCTTCCTATCTACCCTCTCTCATCTTCCTCCCTCCCTCTTTATGGCTATTAAAAATATATAGATTAAAAGAGAGCTTTATAGGCGCTGGAAGACCGTAAGCATCATTTTGGAGCGGAAGCGAGAGCTCTCCAAACCCTGGGAGAATACAGGAGTTCATTAGCAGCCAAGCAATATTTTTGTGGTTAAATACTTTGGGTTAGGAAGAATTAAAGAGGGACCACAGACCTCATACAGAAATGCCAAAATTCCTGGAAAGAGGGGTGGGGGTGGGTGGGAGAAGCTTTCCCAGCTTGGTTAGACTTTCTTCCCCTCCGGCTCCAGCCAGCTTGACTCTGTGTTGGGGAGGATGGGAGTTGTAATCCCAAGAGAGTTTGAAGGGTTGTTGAAATTGTTAAGACTGCAGAGTGGCCAATTTTATAGGCCTGCATAATTGATGTAAAGTCTCTTTCCGTGCGGGGCCAAATTAAGACCTGCTGAGGCCTTAAGTCTGTTTTTCCGAAATTTAAGAGGTGTGGACTTCAACTCCCAGAATTCCCCAGCCAATGTGCTGGCTGGGGAATTCTGGGAGTTGAAGTCCACGTGTCTTAAAAGCTGCTGAACTGGCTGGGGAGTTCAGGGATTTAAATCCACATATCTTAAAAGTTGCTGAGCTGGCTTGGGAATTCTGGGAGTTGCCATCCACATATCTTCAAAGTTGCTGAGCGGGCTGGGGGATTCTGGGAATTGAAGTTTACCCAGGTTAAAGCTGCCGAGCCTGGGAATCGCCGTGCTGCAGAATTGGTGCCTATGTTATAGTACAGGGGTATGGGCAACCTGGGTTCTTTTATGACTGGTGGACTTCAACTCCCAGAATTCCTGAGCCAACATAGCTCAGCATGGAAACCTCTCCCTTTCCCCTCAGCACGGCTGGCTCAGGAATTCTGGGAGTTGAAGTCCACCAGTCACAAAAGAGCCAAGGTTGCCTAGCCCTGGTCTAGGCCTAGGCCGCTTTATGACTTGTGGACTTCAATTCCCAGAATTCCTGAGCCAGCATGTCTCAGCTTGGAAACCTCTCCCTTTCCCCTCAGCATGGCTGGCTCAGGAATTCTGGGAGTTGAAGTCCAAAGCTCATAAAAAGGTCATAGTTCCCCAACCCTGCTTCTAGACCAGGGGTAGGCAACCTTGGCCCTTTTATGACTGGTTGACTTCAACTCCCAGAATTCCTGAGCCAGCATGGCTCAGCTTGGAAACCTCTCCCTTTCCCCTCAGCGTGGCTGGCTCAGGAATTCTGGGAGTTGAAGTCCACCAGTCATAAAGTGGCTTTGGCCTAGTGCAGAGGTAGGCAACCTTGGCTTTTATGACTTGCGGACTTCAACTCCCAGAATTCAGGCGGGAAACCTCTCCCTTTCCCCTCAGCTCAGGAATTCTGGGAGTTGAAGTCTACCAATCATAAAAGAGCCTACCCCTGTTATAGTACAAGACTGATAACGTTTCTCAGTGGATATTGCTAAAAAACGACGCATTCAGGAGTAAAAGTGTTACTAAATTTCTCTTGTGTAGTTTCTCTGCCTCTTCCATCCTGTAGTCCGGTGTTTTTCAAATTCGGCCATTTTTAAGACAGGTGGACTTCAACTCCCAGAATTCCTCAGCCAGCATGGGGAAATGTGAGAGGCTGTGAGGCCTTGAGCTGGGGCTTGTTTAGTTTATTTGTTTATTTCTCACCTTTATTATTTTAACAAATAACCCAAGGTGGCAAACATATCCAGCCCACCTTCCTCACTTCCCCACAATGACAACCCTGTGAGGTGGGCTGGGCTGAGGAAGAGGGACTGGCTCAAAGACACCCAGGCAGCTTTCACCGCTAGGTTGCAACTAGAACTCACCATCTCCTGGTGATTGGCAGAAAGTCACCCAGCCGGCTTTCATGCCTAAAGTGGGACTAGAATTCACTGTCTCCTGGTGACAGGGACAGAGTCACCCAGCTGGCTTTCATGCCTAAGGCAGGACTAGAACTCACCATCTCCTGGTGATTGGCTCAAAGTCACCCAGCTGGCTTTCAAGCTTAAGGCAGGACTAGAACTCAACATCTCCTGGTGATTGGCTCAGAGTCACCCAACTGGCCTTCATGGCTAAGGCAGGACTAGAACTCACAGTCTCCTAGCGATTAGCCCAAAGTCACCCAGCCGGCTTTCATGCCTAATACTGGACTAGAACTCACCATCTCCTAGTGATTGGCTCAAAGTCACCCAACTGGCCTGCATGGCTAAGGCGGGACTAGAACTCACAGTCTCCTAGTGATTGTCCCAAAGTCACACAGCTGGTTTTCATGCCTAAAACTGAATTAGAACTCACCATCTCCTAGTGATTGGCTCAAAGTCACCTAACTGGCCTTCACGGCTAAGGCGGGACTAGAACTCACAGTCTCCTAGTGATTGGCCCAAAGTCACCCCAGTTGGCTCTCACACCTAAAGCCTCAATTGGACCCGAGTCTGGTGCATTTACAAATGTCCTGTCTAACCTCAAAAGTGTTTCTTGTTCCCACCGCACAAGGGAATGAGAAATGATGTGTCCCCTGCATTTGAACCCAGATCCCAGTGCAAAATGCAAGGATCTTTTTCTTAATTTTTTTCCCTCCCCCAGTGACTGCAAGGACTACCGGTAGACATAAGGAGGAAAAAAGCACCGGAGAAGCAACAGTCTCTGAAGGATGAATTTATTTTACCAGCTCTGACTGGGAAGCGTTTTTTATTTTATTTTTTGTAGACGGGGCTGCTCTGATTCTCTGCGCGGTACAGGAAGTCCTCGACTTACGGCCACAATTGAACCCAAAATTTCCATCGCTAAGCGAGACAGTTGTTAAGGGACTCTTGCCCCATTTTACGACCCTTGCCACGGTTGTTAAGTGAATCCCTGCAGCTGGTTCAGTTAATAACCCCGTTGTTAAATGAATCCGGCTTCCCCCGTTGACTTCGCTTGTGTCGGAAAGTCGCAAAAGGGGCTCAGACGCCGCCGGGACGCCACGACCATCGTAACTGTGAGTCAGTTGCCCATTGTCTGAATTTTGATCACGTGATCCCAGGGATGCTGCAACGGTCGTAAGCGTGGAAACCGGTCCTAAGTCACGGTTCTCAGTGCCGTTGTGACTTTGAACGGTCACTAAATGGACCGTTGTTAGTCGAGGACTGCCTGTGCTGTAAAATAGCCATCACAGGAGGGACTCCCGCAATTAAAATGTGTGTCTCCTTCAGGGAGATTCGTGGCTTTTCCTTCTCTGCAGAAAGGCCGGCCGTGTTAAGGCTGTAAAGCTCAGAGCCTTGCTGGATAATTTTAATTGTCTGGAGGATTTGTCTTCCGCTTTGAAATCGAAGCAGCCTGATGAATAAGGAGCCCGACTTCAAAGGATGCAACACATGTGCGATGTGCGAATTGATTTGGCTGTTCTTTCTTTCTTTCTTTCTTTCTTTCTTTCTTTCTTTCTTTCTTTCTTTCTTTCTTTCTTTCTTTCTTTCTCTTTCTTTCTTTCTCTCTCTCTCTTTCCCTTTCTCTCTTTTTCTTTCTTTTATTCTCTCTTTCTCTTTCTTTCTTTCTTTCTTTCTTTCTTTCTTTCTTTCTTTCTTTCTTCTCTTTTTCTCTCCCTCTCTCTCTCTCTCTCTCTCTTTCTTTCTTTCTTTCTTTCTTTCTCTCTTTTTCCCTTCCTTCCTTCCTCCTTCTTTCTTTCTTTCTTTCTTTCTTTCTTTCTTTCTTTCTTTCTCTCTCTCTCTCTTTCTTTCCCTTTCTTTCTTTTCTTTCTCTTTCTTTCTTTCTCTCTTTCTTTTTTCCTTCCTTCCTTTCTTCCTTTCTTTCTTCCTTTCTTTCTTTCTCTCTTTCTTTCCCTTTCTCTCTTTTTCTTTCTTTTCTTTCTCTCTTTTTCTTTCTTTCTCTCTCTCTCTCTCTCTCTCTCTTTCTTTCTCTTTCTTTCTCTTTCTCTCTTTTTCTTTCTTTTCTTTCTTTCTCTCTTTTTCCCTTCCTTCCTTCCTCCTTCTTTCTTTCTTTCTTTCTTCTTCTTTCTTTCTTTCTTTCTTTCTTTCTTTCTTTCTTTCTTTCTTTCTTTCTTTCTTTCTTTCTTTCTTGCAAGAGGTAGTGGGAGGAGTGGCATGGTGGCCTAGTGGTGAAAACACACTCACCTCCTAGGTTGAGAGTTCAACCCTAGGTAGAGGCAGATGTTTCTCTCCTAGGGTGCAAAGAAAAAAAAAATGAAATGGTATAGGCTTTCCTGCCTGAGCAGTGGGTTGGACTAGAAGACCTCCAAGGTCCCTTCCAGCTCTGTTATTCTTTCTTTCAAATGGTCTTTTCAACTTTTGTAGCCCCATTTGGGAAGATGTGATTTCTTAGTGGTCTCCCATCCGATTACTATACACACTGCTCTGTGATTTCTTAGTGGTCTCCCATCCGATTACTATACAGGTCCTGCTCTGCTTCTCCTTTCTGTGATCAGCCAAAGTCAGCTCGATGCTGCCACCTAGCTGGCCAGGAGTAATCACACTCAAATAAAATGTAACTCAATTAAATGCAATATTTGTCCCGATTCACCCAATTGTCTTGCTTATGTCCAGTTTGTTGAGTGGTCCACTGCATGCTCCATCTGGGAATATGGTAATAATAATAATGATGATGGTGATGGTGATGATGTTGGAAGGGACCTTGGAGGTCATCTAGTCCAACCCTTGCTCAGGCTCAGTGTCTATATCAATTGCAAATGGATCTGTAGGAGGATAATGCAGATTTTCGTGGAAATGTTTGCAGTTTAATTAATGGTATTGGAACTTGTAGGGGTGGGCAGTTGAAATCATGGCTGGCTTCAGGTCTGGGATAGGCTTGAAGCAAGTTGCCCCAGTTTTAAACTCAAGATCAGACTCCATCTTGAGTTCTGAATTCAGTTTCAGGTGGTTGGTTTTAAGAAAAGAGCAATTGGAGTAGTGCAAAGAAGAACAGTGAGAACGATCAGAAGAAAGACAAAGCCTTGTCAGGAAGAGACTGGTTGAATAGAATAGAGCTGGAAGGGACCCTGGAGGTCTTCTAGTCCAGCCCCTTGCTCAAGCAGGAGAACCTATACCATCTCAGAAAGGTGATTGTCTAGCCCAGTGGTTCTCAACCTGTGGGTCAGGACCCCATTTGGGGTCGAACGACCATTTCACAGGGTCGCCAAACAACGCAGTCCGCCATTTTTTCCCCCTTTTCCTTAGCTGTGCTACTCCCTTTTATTCTATTGGCTTTTGAAAGCCAATAGAAGAGACTCTCTTGAATAGACTCTCTTTCCAAAGCCAACAGGAATTGTCCAGGCTGTCTCTGCCCTGCTGAGCCCGCCAAAAGTCCCAGTCTGCAAACGGTGCTGCACCAGTTGAGTAGTCCTCGACTTACGACCGGTTGAGTAGTCCTCGACTTACGACCGGCTGGGGGTCGCGGCATTAAAAAGGTTGAGAACCACTGGCCTAGCCTCTTCTTAAAAACCTCTAGTGATGGAGCGTCCACGATTTCTGGTGGCCAGCTGATTATCCTGAAATGCAATTTGCAAAATGGAGTTCAGGATGTCTTTTCGGGAAATAATTCTTCCTCGTTTGCTGAAAGAGGCCGCCAAGAAGGCAATTCCTTTCTTTTTTAAAAAAAAAAAAACCCCCTCTTTTCATGCTCCCTGGCTGGCGATGAGTGGAAATTGAAGGCTAATATATCTGGAATTTATTTGCAGAAAACCATTCAGAAGCCTTGAGTAGAAGAAGGCCTGCTGACGGGTTTCTGGCTGACGTTTATTGTTTTATAATGTTCTCGTCTGTTTGGGGAAAACAGCTTGAAGGAAAACTCTGGAAACTCAGAGTCAGAATAACAAAATAACAGAGTTGGAAGGGATGGTGGAGGTCCTCTAGTCCAGGGATCCCCAATCTGTGGGCCGCGGCCTGGCAGTGGGCCGTAGGCTGCTGGCCACCAGGCTGTGGAAAGGCTGGCCAGTGTGCACGTGTGTCTGCGTACATACCCCTACTCGTGCTAGCGCTGTGGCCACGGGGCAGAAAAACAGGACCCTGTGCCATGTGGTGCAAAAACGGGCCGCTGCCACACCTCAGGGCGCAAAACGGGCTGACACTGCACCTCAGGGTGCAAAAATGGGCTGATACTGCACCTCGGGGCGCAAAAACGGGAGACTGCTGCACTGCTGTGTGTAAAAATGGGACACCGTTGCGCCATGGGGCGCAAAAACGGGACACCGGTGCGCTGCTGGGTGCAAAAAAGGGATAGCGCTGCACTGGGTGTAAAAATGGGACACCGCTGTGCCACGGGGTGCAAAAACGGGACACTGCTGCACTGTTGGGTGCAAAATCAGGACACAGCTGCACTGCTGGGTGTAAAAATGGGACACTGCCGCACCACGGGGTGCAAAAACGGGACACCGCTGCGCTGCTGGGTGCAAAAAATGGGATAGCGCTGTGCTGGGTGTAAAAATGGGACACCGCTGTGCCACGGGGTACAAAAACGGGACACCACTGCACTGCTGGGTGCAAAAATAGGACATCACTGCACTGCTGGGTGTGAAAACGAGTCAATGCTGTGCCTCAGGGCACAGAAATGGTGCTGTGCACAATATGGGGCAGGGCTAACGAGTATCACACAAGTGCTAGCCCTGCCCTGTTTGCGTCATGCCCATGCTCGCAGCCTTGCACGTGCGCATGCGCGGGTACGTAAAATGCTTCCCTCTCCCTTTTGTGATCTCTGCTCTAGTCTAGTCCAACCCCCTGCTCAAGCCGGAGACAATTTACCCAATGACAGTAGTGCTTGAACATACAGCCATTCATTTAGCACCCATTCACAACGGCACTGAAAAAGTGTGACTTAAAACGAGGCCTCTCCTCATGACTCTTGAAGTATCTCCACCGTTTTTCACACTTACGACCAATGATTTAACAGCTAACCAGCTTATGTAATGTAAGACATAAGATGTAATGATGGGAATGACTCAGCAAGGTCTGTGTCTCTTTAAGAGCCTCTGTATAAAAGGGAGGCTCTGCTGATGTGTTCTTTTTCTTTTCCGTTTCCTGGTGTAACTGGTTTGTTGGCTCCTGCTGTATTAGCACGCGGATGTATATTGTTCCTGGTGTATGATATTGTAGATAGTATAAGATAAACCATCATTTAATACAAACCACTGTTTACTGCGTTTACTCAAGGGTTATCTCAGCACAATAAGACTGATCAAAATTCAGACTCTGGCCAATTGACACTTATTTATGACTGTTGCAGCGACCTTCTCACAAGCAAAGCCAACAGGGGGAAGCCACATTCACTTCACAACCCCGTTACTCTTAAACTTGCCAAGGTTAAGAAACAACTTCATCCAGGACGTGTCCTTTTTCAAATTTCTTATCAGGGTTTCCAGTTTTGAGGGTCTGAGGCGGTCTCCCAGGCCAGCTAACCCCCATTCTGAATATATCTCCTCAGCTTTATAGTTTTCAGCGTATTCCATGTTGCAAAAAAAGGGGAACAGCCATGCCTCAGCACGACCAGGAAATAACTTCCAAACTCAGCTTTTGCAGTGTGTGAACAGGGCCTGAGTTTCACATGCTGGCATTTACTCTTTCCCAAAGATTTGAACTCGTGACCCAGAGGAATAATTTTATTTTACTTTTTTTTTTTTTTTTTTTGCAGCCGGCCAATCTCAAGCTTGGCTGGTTGTAATTTCCCCTCTGGTCATCCTTAGCAATGAATTAGCCAGAAGTTGACAGCCAAACCTTGCTTAGCTCTGTTCGAGCTGGCTGTGTGGCTATAATGCCGGTCATCTGGAATCGGTTTGCATATATGATATATACTTGTGCCTTCCAGCCCCAAAGCCACTGAGACTCCGTGTATAAGAAATGGCGTAAATCTTCAGGTTGGAAATTTGGGCACTCTAAATGTTCACAGCGGGCCTTGCGTGCAAATATTTGCAAGATGCATTGGCTTGTGACCCAGCTCGAACGGGAAATGTACTTGAGAAATGGTGGGCATATTTAATTGGGTAGGTCTAGTTTAATGAAGAGAAGGACGAGGGGGGACATGATAGCAGTGTTCCAATCTCTCAGAGGCTGCCCCAAAGAAGAGGGAGTCAAGCTATCCTCCAAAGCCCCTGAAGGCAGGACAAGAAGCAACGGATGGAAACTAACCAAGGAGAGAAGCAACCTAGAGCTAAGGAGAAATTTCCTGACAGTTAGAACAGTTAACCAGTGGAACAACCTGCCTCCAGAAGCTGTGAATGCTCCAACACTGGAAAATTTTAAGAAAAGACTGGACAGCCGTTTGTCTGAGATGGTATAGGGCAGCGGTCTTCAAACTTGGTCCTTTTATGTCTTGTGCACTTCAACTCCCAGAATTCCTCAGCCAGACTCCATTTTGTTTGTTAGATTTAAGCCAGGGGTCTTCCAACTTGGCCCTTTTATGACTTGTGGACTTCAACTCCCAGAATTCCTCAGCCAGCCTCCATTTTGTTTGCTAGATTTAAGGCAGGGGTCTTCAAACCTAGCCCTTTTATGACTTGTGGACTTCAACTCCCAGAATTCCTCAGCCAGCCTCCATTTTGTTTGTTAGATTTAAGGCAGGGGTCTTCCAACTTGGCCCTTTTATGATTTGTGGACTTCAACTCCCAGAATTCCTCAGCCAGGCACGCCTGGCTGAGGAATTCTTGCAGTTGAAGTCCACAAGTCATAGAAGAGCCAAGATTGAAGAGCCCTGGTCTAGGGTCTCCTTTTTGAGCAGGGGGTTGGACTAGATGACCTCCAAGCTCCCTTCCAGCTCTATCCTGATTAAACTGATTGAAGGTATCACAGCTTGACCTTGTCATTAGCCCAGCAATTTGGTACGTTTGCCGCTAACTTTGAACGCTGCAGTTTGGGCCGACTTCCCTTCCTCTCCTGCGAAAGAATGAAGTTGGCCATTTTTTTTTTAAAATGGTTTGATGGCTGAATTTGCAATTAGTGGCTTCTTGCGGCCGCCAGTCATAAATCAGGCTGCTCGTGCTCTTTGAACTTGTCAGCTGGGATCCGGGATCCTTGTAAATCAAGCATAAAAACTTCCGTCAGGGCAGTTTGCGGTAAGCGAGCGGCAAAGCTGCCTAGCAGAAGGAACACCCAGAACTGAGTCCGAAAGTGATTCCAGAACTGGATGGCTGCCACCTCAGTGCCGTTATTGGCGATTCGGGGGGATAGCTTGGCATTTGCTATTTTCCCCTTTCCAAAAGGAAAGCAAAGCTTGGAGGAGAAAATCCATATAGGCCTCCTGCAGAGGTATCCACGATGTACGACCGTTCGTTTAGTGACCGTTCAAAGAGAGAACGGCACTGGAAAAAGTGTCTCAGGATCTTTTTTCACACAACCGTTGCTGCCTGCCCAGGGTCACGTGATCCCCTCCCTCTCCTCCCCTCTCCTCTCTTCCCTTCTCATTTTTCCTTCCTTTCCCTCCCTTCTCCTTTTTCCTCCCCTCTCCTCCTTTCTCCTTTCTCCTCCCCTCCCCCCTCTCCCCCTCCTCTCCTCCCCTCTCCCCTTCTCCTTTTTCCTCCCCTCCATTCTCCCCTCCCCTTTCCTCCCCTCCCCTTTCCCATTTCCCCATCCCCTCTCCTCCCCTCGCCTCTCTTCCCTTCTCCTTCCTCCCCTCTCCCTCTCCCCTCTCTCTCTCCCCTCTCCTCCTCTCCTCCCTTCTCCTGTTTCCTCCCCTCCCCTCCTCTTCCTCTCCTCTCTTTCCCTCCCCTCTCCTCTGCCCTCTCCTCCTCCTCTCCTCTCCTCTCCTTTTTCCCCTCCTCCCCTCCCCTCTCCTCTCCTCCTTTCTCCTTCCTCCTCCCCTCTCCCCCTCCTCTCTCCTCTCTCCTCTCCTTCTCCTCTCCTCTCCTCCCCTCCTCCCTTCTCCTTTTTCCTCCCCTCCACTCTCCCCCTCCCCTCCCCTTCTTTCCTCCCCTCCCCTCTCCCATTTCCCCATCCCCTCTACTCCTCTTTCCTCTCTTCCCTTCTCCTTCCTCCCCTCTCCCTCTCCCTCTCCCCTCTCCTCCTCTCCTCTCCTCTCCTTTTTCCTCCCCTCTCCTCCTCCCCTCTCCTCTCCTCCTTTCTCCTTTCTCCTCCCCTCCCTTCTCCTCTCCCCCTCCTCTCTCCTCTCTCCTCTCCCTCTCCTCTCCTCTCCTCTCCTCTCCTCCCCTCCTCCTTTTTCCTCCCCTCCACTCTCCCCCTCCCCTTCTTTCCTCCCCTCCCCTCTCCCATTTCCCCATCCCCTCTACTCCCCTTTCCTCTCTTCCCTTCTCCTTCCTCCCCTCTCCCTCTCCCCTCTCCTCCTCTCCTCCCTTCTCCTCTCCTCTCCTTTTTCCTCCCCTCTCCTCCTCCCCTCTCCTCTCCTCCTTTCTCCTTTCTCCTTTCTCCTCCCCTCCCTTCTCCTCTCCCCCTCCTCTCTCCTCTCTCCTCTCCCTCTCCTCTCCTCTCCTCTCCTCCCCTTCTCCTTTTTCCTCCCCTCCACTCTCCCCTCCCCTTCTTTCCTCCCCTCCCCTCTCCCATTTCCCCATCCCCTCTACTCCCCTTTCTTCTCTTTCCTTCTCCTTCCTCCCCTCTCCCTCTCCCCTCTCCTCCTCTCCTCCCTTCTCCTCTCCTCTCCTTTTTCCTCCCCTCTCCTCCTCCCCTCTCCTCTCCTCCTTTCTCCTTTCTCCTTTCTCCTCCCCTCCCTTCTCTTCTCCCCCTCCTCTCTCCTCTCCCTCTCCTCTCCTCTCCTCTCCTCTCCTCCCCTTCTCCTTTTTCCTCCCCTCCACTCTCCCCTCCCCTTCTTTCCTCCCCTCCCCTCTCCTATTTCCCCATCCCCTCTACTCCCCTTTCCTCTCTTCCCTTCTCCTTCCTCCCGTCTCCCTCTCCCCTCTCCTCCTCCTCTCCTCTCCTCTCCTTTTTCCTCCCCTCTCCTCTCCTCCTTTCTCCTTTCTCCTCCCCTCCCTTCTCCTCTCCCCCTCCTCTCTCCTCTCTCCTCTCCCTCTCCTCTCCTGTCCTGTCCCCGTCATCTCATCTCCTCTCCTCTCCCTTCCCCTCTCCTCTTCCTCTCTTCTCCTCTCCTCTCCTCTCCTCTCCTCTCCTCTCCTCTTCTCTCCTGTCCCCATCCTCTCCTTTCCTGTTGTCTGCCCTCCCCTCTCCTCTCCTGTCCCCTCCCCTCCCCTCTCCTTCCCTACCATCCCATCCTATCCCACCCTATCCTATCCATCCTATTTTCTATACTGTCATTATCAGTATTGTATGCCACCATAATCCCCCTCCCCAGAGTCTGTTGGCTGAGATCCATTGAGCAGCTACACGCATTCATCTTTGAAATCCCTTTCGGAGAAGAGACATTCAGCTATGTGTATTTTGTGAGAAACTATTTTCCAGGATTCCACGTTCTTCTGCTTTTATTAAAAAAAAAAAAAAAGCTTTTCAGGTTGATGCAGAAATAGGGTGGAATGAATGGTGTAGATGTGAGCTATCTAGGGACCAGATTTGCTGTCTCTTCTTACGTTAGGAGCTCATGGCTATATTTCTAAATGATTCAAGTGCTCATCTCTGTTTGGCAAGATTTCCAGAGACGGTTGTAAATGAATAGGTCGGGCGTCCTTGGGAGTTCTCCGCTGATAACTGGCAGAATTGTGAAGGCAAAAAAACCACATTTTCCTTCTGCTGGATTTTTCTACCCCATCACAGAAAGAAAATGTCAAATAGAGCCACAGCTACTGATTTTGCTTACATAGAACATAGAATAACAGAACTGGAAGGGACCTTGGAGGTCATCTAGTCCAACCCCCTGGTCAGGCAGGAAACCCTATACCATTTCAGACAAATGACTGTCCAGTCTCTTCTTAAAAACCTCCAGTGTTGGGGCATTCACTGCTTCTGGAGGCAAGTTGTTCCACTGGTTAATTGTTTTAACGGTCTGGAAATGTCTTTGGGTCAATCTCCAGGAGATGGGGAGTTCTGATATACAGTTAGTCCTTGAATTAGGACAACAATTGAGCCCAAAATTTCCATTGCTATGCTAAGTGAATCGCTGCAGTTGTTAAGTTAGGAACACGGTCGTTAAATGAATCAGGCTTCCCCATGGACTTTGCTTGTCAGAAGGTCACAAAAGGGGATCACATGACCCCGGGATACTGCGAACCAATCATAAATACGGTTGCCAAGTGTCTGAATTTTGATCCTGTGACCGTGGGGATGCTGCAACGGTCTGTTGAAAGAAAAATCTTCATCAGGGTCCAGTCCAAGCTGGGAATAAACAACATGGAGACTGCTTTAAAAAGAAGGTTGTCGTTTATTGGAGAGCAGAGCCAGACAGAATGATGGCTCTGGAAAAAAAGGGATCACATGGAGCTGGGAGTGGTGGGTTTTTATACCTTCTTGGGCTTTTGTGTTTGGAGTTGTTCCTGTTTGAGGCTTTGTATTTCCTGTGTCATGTACTTTGACCTGAGCCCTTTTGGTGGGTTAATCCTATTATGTCTCTTGGCCTTAGAATTTGGGTATATGTCTGTAGACTTTAGGTCTCTTTGTCTTCCTAATTTCTAGCTTCCTGGCTCCAACTTTCCTGAATGGATTATTGAATTTGCATTTCTAAAAGCAGGTTTTTGCCGAGTTGTTTGGCTGGGGGCAGGGAGAGAGGTTTCTGCCTTTTAAAGATCTTGGAGAAATATATTCTGCCTTTTTAATATTTCCCTAAAATATTTCTGGATTCTTCCCATAGGCCGTAAGTGTGAAAAACGGTCCTAATTCACGGTTTTTTTAGTGCCGTTGTAACTTTGAACGGTCACTAAATGAACTGTGGTAAGTCGAGGACCTACCTGTCTTTCGAAGGGCTGACATTTACATCTTGTCATTAAATACAGTTTAATACCAATTGTTGAAGGAAAAGTCTTCATCATGGTTCAGTCCAAGCCGGGAATAAACAACATGGCGATTGCTTTAGAAAGAAGGTTGCAGTTTATTGAAGAGGAGAGCCAGACAGAAAGATGGCTCTGGAAGAAAAGAGAGAGAGAGAGAGAGAGAGAGAGAGCACATGTAGGGAGTGGGTTTTTATACCTTCTGGAGTCTTTTATTTGGAGTTGTTCCTGTGGCATGAACTTTGACCTGAGTCTGAGGATGCCTTTCTGGTATTCTGATGGTGGTGGGTTAATCCTATTATGTCCCAAGGGTCATATCCTGCTTCCCTGGGGCTGGGTCTAATGATTCTTAGATTTTTGGTGTGTTGATTCTAGGGATCTTTCTTCCTAATCCCAGTTTCCTGACTCCAGTCTTTCTGACAAGATTATCACATCTGCAATTCTGCAGACTTGGTTTCTGTTTGGGACAGAGAGACTTGGGGGGGGGGTTGTTTTCTGCTTTTAAAATCCTTTAGGGAAATATATTCTGCCTTTTAAATATTTCCAAAAATATTTCTTTCTCTGGGGGGGGGGGCTGACTTCCCACACCCAGTATCCCCTTCTGGGGAAGCAATGCGTGTGTCTAGAACTGCATCCCTTTGATTAGTTAGGGAGAATGAGAAATCTCATGATTCACAACCACACCCAAAGACAATGTGTCCCATGGGTAGCACAACAGCTCTGGGACATCGCGAGGAGACTATAATGGTTTGTCCAGCTTATATGAGTCTAATGCTGGTTTACAGCAAGGAGAAAGAACTGAGGCGTATTCTAGGAACCGTCTGTGAGTCTAAGCCTGGTTTACAGCAAGGAGAACCGAGGCCTATTCCAGGAATGGTCATCCATATGATGATTCACAGTGCCTGAAGGATGAAACAAGCGAGGACGATGGGTTGGGTGGAATCAGATGGAGGAACTTTCTCCCCGATTCTTTGACAGTCAGATTAAGGTTCCTGTCCTTCATTCTGACTCTGCTTTTCTGCCTAGCGCAGCAGAGAACCTGATGATCTTAGAGCAGTGGTTCTCAACCTGTGGGTCGGGACCCCATTTGGGGTCGAACGACCATTTCACGGAGGTCGCCAAACAATGCAGTCCGCCATTTCCCCCCCCCCCTTTTCCTTAGCTGTGCTACTCCCTTTTATTCTATTGGCTTTTGAAAGCCAATAGAATAGACTCTCTTGAATAGAGTCTAATTCTATTGGCTTTCAAAAGCCAATAGGAATTGTCCAGGCTGTCTCTGCCCTGCTGAGCCCACCAAAAGCCCCATTCTGCAAACGGTGCTGCACCAGTTGAGTAGTCCTCGACTTATGACCGGTTGAGTAGTCCTCGACTTACAACCGGTTGGGGGTCGCGGCATTAAAAAGGTTGAGAACCACTGTCTTAGAGAGATGAATCTCATCTCTGGGCCACATATGTGTGGTGCATGCGGGTATGTGCATAATTTTTTTATTTATTTATTTTGTTATGTTTATGCAGTGCATTTTAGAGGTGGTTATCCCGGGAGAGATGTATGCAGTGAAATCTCATTTTAATATATGCTGATTTAAAGTGACAATAAAGGTATTAATTCTATTCTATTCTATTCTATTCTATTCTATTCTATTCTATTCTATTCTATTCTATTCTATTCTATTCTATTCTATTCTATTCTATTCTATTCTATTCCATTCCATTCCATTCCATTCCATTCATTCTTCTATTCTATTCTATTCTATTCTATTCTATTCTATTCTATTCTATTCTATTCTATTCTATTCTATTCTATTCTATTCTATTCTATTCTATTCTATTCTATTCACCAATTACCAGGGGACGGTGAATTCTAGTCCCTCATTAGGCATAAAAGCCAGCTGGATGACTTTGGTCCAATCACCAGGAGACGGTGAGTTCTAGTCCTGCCTTAGCATGAAAGCCAGCTGGGGGATCTTTGGGCCAATTACCAGGAGACGTTCTAGTCTCGCCTTAGGCACGAATGCTTTGGGTGACTTTGGGCCAGTCCCTTTCTCTCGGCCCAACCCGCCTCACAAGGTGGTTGTTACAGGGAAAGTAGGAGGAATAAGGTGTGTTGGAGACGTTCGCGGCCTTGAGTTATTTGTAAAAATAATAAGGAAAGGATAGAAATAAATAAGTGCATCATTAACGATGAAGCCTAAACCGGCTTGCTTACAGTCCCGTTGTCTTTTGTGGTCAAGCAAAACTCAAGGAATTTGTACGGAATTACTTTTGCGCCCCGGATGACAGCCACAACCCAAAGCAGATGCATCTGTTGTCTCCCCCAGGATAGCCTGCATGTGGGTGTGTTACAAAATGTGGCGGTTATACATGTTGGGCGGAGCTGGCTCTAACCCTGTTTTTCCCCTTCTCCAGCGGCTGGAGATGCCAAAAAACGATGCCGTTTCAACTCCGCTTCGCCGCCTGCTAATTGCCGCCAATCAAACAGATGTTTCCAGCCTAGCTGTAGAGCTCTACGGCTGTTTACATGACGTATGACAGCCAGAGCATCTGAGCTGTGGCAAGGAAGACCAATAGATGGGAGGCTTAATCTCATCCTCCGCCAACTTGGCGCCCTCCGATGTCAAGTTTCCCCAAGTGCTCAGTCAGCATTTGGAGTCAGTCGTTGATGGACGGATGCTAGTAGCGGCCAGTCAGGCAGATGTTTCAGGTGTGGCCAAAGAGCAGAGCGGAGTGTTTATGTGCTCTGAGGCAGCAGCGTCTCAGTTTATTTCGGTTAGAAAATGTCTTGGCTTCTCTTTGCGCATTGGAACCAGATTTTGCAACTAGCCTGTTCAGCTCTGCCGGGTCCAGATGTGTTGGGCCTGCCCGAATCCTTTGACAGTGCAGTGCTTGGATTAGAGGAGCTGAAGGTAGAACATTTGAAAGGCATCAGGTGGAGAAAAGTTTGCTGAAGATTCTTCTTCTTCTTCTTCTTCTTCTTCTTCTTCTTCTTCTTCTTCTTCTTCTTCTTCTTCTTCTTCTTCTTCTTCTTCTTCTTCTTCTTCTTCTTCTTCTTCTTCTTCTTCTTCTTCTTCTTCTTCTTCTTCTTCTTCTTCTTCTTCTTCTTCTTCTTCTTCTTCTTCTTCTTCTTCTCCTTCTTCTTCTTCTTCTTCTCCTCCTCCTCCTCCTCCTCCTTCTCCTTCTCCTTCTTCTTCTGCCTCCCCTTCCCTCCTTCTCCTCCTCCTCCTCCTCCTCCTCCTCCTTCTGTTCAGTGCTGAAAATAAACTCACCTCACCAAAACTCTTCAAACTTGTCATTGTGAAGGTCGCTAATAGCTTCAAGACGAATTAAATTAAGAATTCAGATTAAGAATTCATAAGCAATTCCTGAAGGTGATTAGAAAGTGAGGTTTGCGATCTTAATGTCATCTAAAAGTCCCAAGTGTGGTTGTGAGCATGATCTATATTTATCTGTCTATCTATCCATCATCTATCCATTCGTCCATTCATCTACCTACCTACGTACCAAATTATCTGTTTGTCTATCTGTCGTCTATCTATCTGTCTGTCTGTCATAAATTTATTGATTTATTTATTTAACAAATTTATATGGCTGCCTGACTCACACAGAGGGGACTCCGGACAGCTTACAATATTAGAAATCCACAATGTAAAAAACCACACGTCCTGTCCCCTATATGACAATATTATTTATTAAACCAACTTAGATGGCTAATTCTGTCATCTCTTGCCACTCAAACCTGCAGAAAACTGCTGCCCTGAAGTCTCCCTGCGTTGGCGCAGTCATCCGGAGCACATGTGGGCAATCTCCTATCCTCTCCTTGTCTGGAGAGATTCTACCCACCAGTTCCTTAGTCTTCGTCGTCGTTAGCTCTGCTCGTTTGCCATGCTTGTTCTGAAAGTCCAAGGCTCCACCCCTTCTCTGTTCTACATTTTATGTTTCTCAACCTTGGCAACTTTAAGATGTCTGGACTTCAACTCTTTGGGGAATTCTGGGAGTTGAAGTCCAGGCATCTTAAAGTTGCCAAGGTTGAACAGCGCTGCTG
Organism: Crotalus adamanteus; assembly: GCA_039797435.1. Taxonomy (NCBI): domain Eukaryota; kingdom Metazoa; phylum Chordata; class Lepidosauria; order Squamata; family Viperidae; genus Crotalus; species Crotalus adamanteus. Next base: position 91,511,663 of record CM077923.1, on the reverse strand, counting down.
TAATCTGTCACTCTCGCCAGCGTGTGTTTGGCCACAAGAGACCACCGTCAACATAAGTGTACAATGTTTATTGGAGAGGTTTTTCTCATGCCATTTCTGTTTATAATCCCGGATCTCAAGATGAGAATCTTTCTTTGCCAGCAGGGAGGAGGAGAAGAGACAGTTTTCTTGGGAAAAAGGGAAAGAGGCCTGACAGTTCCCATTAATTACAAGCCAGAATTCTCGTTCCTGGTTTCTTTCTTCGTTTTGCCTTCTTGTACTTACCAAGCTGCTCTTTTTTCTTTTATTTTCTTTTAATTTTTTTTGTTTTTAACCAACAAGACAAAACAAAACAAAGCAAAACATAACACACATACAGACACAATATATACTCTTTTTTTTTACAGCAGTTGCGTAACGGTAATCTATTATTTATATTTCCCCCTTACTCTTCTTTAGAATATTTGTCCTTATAGCCCCGTTATTTCTTATTTAGATTTTTCTTCCTTCATGTTCTACTTCTTACTAAGGATAATTCATATTATTATTATTATACATTATTATACACATATTTTCACTTTTGACCTTTCCACATTTTCTCCTCTATTATTTCTAGTCTCCAACCAGACATACAACTTGTTCCATATTATATAATACTCTGTGTCTTCCTTTTCTTTTATCTCTTTTGTTAATTTGTCCATCTCAGCACAGTCCAGGATTTTTCTTATTACTTCTTCTTTTCTTTTTTCAAAATAACATTTCGTTTTCCGCAGATCCACGCAGCATCTGGTGAAGCAGGCGGGCCAGTTCCGAAAAAGAAACTTTCAAATCCCCTCCCCTTATTTTCATAACAAGAGGGCCTCAATTTACAGCCATTCATTTAGCGTCTGTTTGAAGTTACAGCGGCGCTGAAATAACTGATTTAATGGCTGTTTTTCTCCCTTACGACCGTTGCAACGTCCTCACGGTCATGGGGGGGTCAAAATTTGGATGCTTGGCCACTCACTCATATTTATGATGGTTGCAATGTCCTGGAGTCACGTGGTCCCCTTTTGCCGCCATCGGACAAGCAAAGACTCCCTTAACGACCACGTGGCTAACTTAACGACTGCAGTTTGTGGATTTGTGTCAGGAGTGTCACCATTAAAATCCAGGCATACGACGCAACCCGGAACTTAAAATATCGAAAACGAGATTAAAATATGTACAAGTTATAGGAATCTTTCGATCCAGGAATATTTGAAGCATAGTGAGGTGCTCATTCCTGCTTGTAACAACTGCCCTGATTCGTTTAACGACCGGAGCAAGAAAGGTTGTAAAAATGGAGCAAAACTCTCTCTCCCCCCCTCCCCGCCTGGCTTAACAACAGTAATTTTTGGGTTCCGTTGTTGTAGGACTACTGCAGTGGTGGGATTCAGCTGGTTCGCACCAGTTCGGCAGAACCGGTAGCTAATTTTTTTGTTGCCCAGGCCCAGAATGGACTTCCGGAAGTGGCGTCCATTCACACATTTGAATCCCACCACTGACTACCTGTAATTGTGTGAGCAACAGTTTGCCTTGCCTCGGTTTCTTTGCCATCTTTCTCCCCCTGTGTGGGTTGTAGAGATTCCCTGTCGGCGGTAATCAGGATTTATTTAAAGAAGCCAGCGAGAGGGGGGAGAAAATGTTTTGCAGAGATTAACGAGGATTGGGGGAGCTGATCTTGGGTTGAATTGCTAGGCAGCTGGATCCGTTTGCTTAAGTCAGCATCTCGCTTAAGAAAGCTGCTTCTCCCTTTCTCTCTCTGGCGTCCTTGAGTGCAGCCAGGAGAACGGAGACAGAACAGAACAGAACGGAATGGAATAGAGTAGAATAGAAAATAGAATGGAATGGAATAGAATAGAAAATAGAAATGAAACGAAACAAAACGAAACAGAATAGAATAAAATAGAAAATATGGGATGGGATGGGATGGGATGGGATGGGATGGGATAGAATAGAATGGAATGGAGTGGAATGGAATAGAATAGAAAATAGAATGGAATTGAATAGAAAATAGAATAGAATAGAATAGAATAGAATAGAATAGAACAGAACAGAATAGAATGTATGGAATGGAATAGAATAGAATAGAATAGAATAGAATAGAATAGAATAGAATAGAATAGAATAGAATAGAAAATATGGAGTGGAGTGGAGTGGAGTGGAGTGGAGTAGAGTAGAGTAGAGTAGAGTAGAGTAGAGTATGAGTATGAGTATGAGTATGAGTATGAGGAGTGGAGTGGAGTGGAGTGGAGTGGAGTGGAGTAGAGTAGAGTGGAGTATGAGTGGAGTGGAGTGGAGTGGAGTGGAGTAGAAATAATACCTCTATTGTCACTTTAAATGTACGCATTGGGTGACTTCAGGCCAATCACCAGGAGACTGTGAGTTCTAGTCCTGCCTTAGGCATGAAACCTGGTTGGGTGATTTTGGGCCAATCACTGGGAGAATGCAAGTTCTAGTCCCGCCTTAGGATGACTTTGGGCCACACTGTCTTACCCAGCCCAACTCATCTCACAGGATTGTTGTGAAGAAAAATCTCTCTATATATGTAAATAGTTACTACTATTGAGCAAGGTGGCACCTTGCTCAATAGTAGCAACTGTGAGAAGGACCTCGGAGTCCTAGTGGACAATCACTTAAATAGGAGCCAGCCGTGTGCTGCAGCTGCCAAAAAGGCCAACACAGTGCTGGGTTGCATTAACAGGGATAGAATCAAGATCACGTGAAGTATTAATACCACTTTACAATGCCTTGGTAAGGCCACACTTGGAATACGGCATCCAGTTTTGGTCACCACGATGTAAAAAAGATGTTGAGACTCTGGAAAGAGTACAGAGAAGAGCAACAAAGATAATCAAGGGACTGGAGGCTAAAACATATAAGGAAAGTTTGCTGGAATTGGGTATGTCTAGTTTAACGAAGAGAAGAATGAGGGCAGACAGGATGGCAGTGTTCCAATATCTCAGGGGCTGCCCCAAAGAAGAGGGAGTCAAGCTATTCTCCAAAGCGCCTGAAGGCAAGACAAGAAGCAATGGATGGAAACTAATCAAGGAGAGAAGCAACCTGGAACTAAGGAGAAACTTCCTGACAGTGAGAACAATTAACCAGTGGAACAACCTGCCTCCAGAGGTGGTGAATGCTCCAACATTGGAAGTTTTTAAGAAGAGACTGGACAGCCATTTGTCCGAAATGGTATAGAGTTTCCTGTCTGGCAGGGGGGTTGGACTAGATGATCTCCATGGTCCCTTCCAATTTTACTATTATTATTGTTAAATATATTGAGGGAGTAAATACAGAGTGAATATATAATAATAATAATAATAACAATAATAATACACACACACAGTTATATAATTATAGTTATATATTTATGTGTGTGTGAGTATAACTATAACTATATAACTAACTATAACTGTGTGTGTGTATGTGTATCTTTATTATTGTTATTATTATACACACAGTTATAGTTAAAGTTATATAGTTATATATACACACATAACTATATATTATTATACACACACAGAGTTATAGTTAAAGTTATATAGTTATAGTTATACACACACACACATAACTATATAACTATAACTATATAACTTTAACTATAACTCTGTGTGTGTGTGTGTGTGTGTATAAAGCCAGGATTTATATTATTCATATTAATATCTCAAGGTGGTTAACATGCTTAATACTCCTTGTTTTCCTTGCAATCCTGTGAGGTGGGTTGAGTAAGAGGGATTGGCCCAAATTTGTCCTAAGGTGGGACTAGAACTCACAGTCTCCTGGTGATTGGCCCAATCACCCAGCCAGATTTCATGCCTAAGGCGGGAATAGAACATGGTTTCCTGCTGATTGGTCCAAAGTCACCCAGCCAACTTTCATGCCTAAGGCGGGAATAGAACTCACCCTCGCCTAGTGATTGGTCTAAAGCGTGTAGGCAAGTGTGAACATGTGAAAAAAAATATATCTGGCTTTCCACAATATGGCTGTCCAATTTAATTTTGGCCATCATACAGTCAAGCTACTAGTCCTTAATTTGATTATCCCTGCCTCCTTTTGTTTCTTTCCTTATTTATCCCTGCAGCCAGCGCAGAGTACCACAGTGTCTTAAACAAGGGCGGCTAACCTCACTTAGCGACGTGAGGACAATGAAAGCACTCAAATAACCCTCCAAGCATAAGAGTAAGGAGGGACATTCTTGTTTATCGAAGTATGTGCTGTTTGCCTCTTTAGCGTTTTGTTCTCCTCCAGATTTTTCCATGAAGCCAAATGTGGAACTTTGAAGCTTCTGCTTTGGGAGGAGAAAATCAAATAATAATAATAATAATAATAATAATAATAATAATAATAATAATAATAATAATAATAATAATAATAAAGAAAGCCCTGAAAACTTGAGGCCTAGTAAACATGCAGAAATACAAAGTAAAAATCTCCCGGGCTGCGTGTCTGGGTCCGTTTCTGGGGCATTTGCAAATGATCTCCATGTTTCAGCCACGTCTTTACAGCCCCGATCTTGGCTGGTGTTTGTAGTTTTAAGGCGGATTGAAATTTTGAAGCGACAAAGCCGGCAGAATACTGAGCCTCGGGCTTCATTTTCAGCTCCCATTTTATCTGTTTTGTGTTCTGGGGGTTGATTTGCATTGCGTTCCCATTATCCTCCTTCTCTCTCTCTCTCTCTCTCTCTCTCTCTCTCTCTCTCTCTCTCTCTCTCTCTCTCTCTCTCTCTCCTCCTGGTGATTGACCCAAAGTCACTTTCTTTCTTTCTTTCTTTCTTTCTTTCTTTCTTTCTTTCTTTCTTTCTTTCTTTCCTTCCTTTCTTTCTTTTTTCTTTCTTTTTCTCTTTCCTTCCCTCCCTTTTTTCTCTCTCTCCCTCCCTCCCTTTTCCTTCCTTCCTTCCTTCCTTCCTTCCTTCCTTCCTTCCTTCCTTCCTTCCTTCCTTCTTTCCCTCCTTTCTTTTTATTTCTTTCTTTCCCTCCCTCCCTCCCTCCCTCCCTTCCTTCAGCGGAATAGGCCTATCTCAGTGATGGCGAACCTTTTAGAGACCGAGTGCCCAAACTGCAACCCAAAACCCACTTATGCATCGTCGGGTGCCGGGTGGGTGTGGCCCTCTGGCTGGGCGTGGCCCATTGGGTGGGCGTGGCTGCGGTGGTAACGGCAGACTGGGTGGGACTAAAAAAATTCAATCAATCAGTTCCAACTTTGCAAGATCTTTTTTTCCCACGAGAAGTTGAAACTGACTGATTGATTGAACCTTTTTTTTTTTTTGCACACGGCAACGGAGGCCTAAAGCGAAAAGATTTTACAAAACCCAGCTGAAGGCCTAGGACTGGGGCGACCGTGCGTGTACCCACAGAGAAGGTTCGGAGTGCCGCCTCTGGCACCCGTGCCATAGGTTCGCCACCACTGACTTACGGTCCCCCTCTTTCTAGCCTGATGCCTTAATCACATATCAACTGTTTTCTCCAATGTTCTCCAGTATGCCGGCCTTCAAGGCCCACGCTTCCTCGTCGTGTTGGTTAGCCGGCAAGTCCGAGAACCAAAGTCCCAGACATCTGGCGAGGAACCAGGTTGGGGAAGATGGTTGGGAAGGGACAATGTTGCGTCTCTTTTTTCTTCTGCTTGGACAGGAGTCGAAGCATTTGCTCATTCTGCTTGTCGATCTCTTCATTCTTCCTTTTTCCCAGGGATAAATAAAGGCGACGGGGAGAATTAACTCTTCAGCCAGCTTTCTTGAATTACGGCAGGTCTGACTAGGAGGGGAAGGAATAACGGCCTCTCAATTTTCTCTTCTTTTCCCTTAGGATAAGCTGTGCTCCAGGACCGGCACTCTGGAAACCTCTGCCTCTGCAAGCTGGTTGGTTGTTCTCCGCCACGCTTCCAATTTAGGAATACAAAAAAAAAAACAAAACAAAAACTTTTTGCCACCATGTCGGGAGACATGTGGAGGTGGACCTGCATTGGCTTGCATCTTGTGTTCTGCACGGTGGGGCCGTCTTCGGTCGCTAGGCAGCTCCCCTCTCACCCAAAGAAACCTTTTTTGATCTTCTCCTCGGAAGCCGCCGAGATCTCCTTCAACCACTTGGTGGTTGACAAAAGGAAAGGATCGATTTACTTGGGGGCTATCAACTGGATCTACAAGCTCTCCGGCGAGCTGGTGGTGGAGGCCCGTCACGAGACGGGCCCGGATATCGATAACCCCAAATGTTATCCTCCCAAGATAGTCCAGCCTTGCAACGAGCCGTTGGTATCCACCAACAACATCAACAAGATGCTACTAATTGACTACAAAGAGAACAGGTTGATCGCCTGCGGCAGCTTATACCAAGGGATCTGTAAACTCTTGAGGTTGGACGACCTGTTCAAACTGGGGGAGCCCTTCCACAACAAGGAGCACTACCTCTCGGGGGTGAACGAGAGCGGGTCAGTGTACGGAGTCATCGTTTCTTACAACAACATGGACGACAAGTTGTTCATTGCCACGGCGGTGGACGGGAAGCCCGAATACTTCCCTACCATCTCCAGCCGGAAGTTGCCCAAAAACTCGGAAGCGGAAGGCATGTTTGCCTACGTTTTCCACGACGAGTTTGTGGCCTCCATGATCAAGATCCCGTCGGACACCTTCACCATCATCCCAGACTTTGATATTTACTACATCTACGGCTTCAGCAGTGGCAATTTTGTCTATTTCTTGACCCTTCAGCCGGAGATGGTTTCTCCGTCGGGTTCCACCACCAAGGAGCAGGTCTACACCTCGAAGCTGGTCCGCCTCTGTAAAGAAGACACGGCCTTCAACTCGTACGTCGAGCTGCCCATTGGCTGCGAAAAGAACGGGGTGGAGTACCGGTTGTTGCAGGCCGCCTATTTATCGAAGGCCGGATCCATCTTGGCTCGATCTTTGGGGATTATGCCCGAGGACGATGTCCTCTTCACGGTCTTCTCCAAGGGGCAAAAGAGGAAGATGAAGTCCTTAGACGATTCGGCCCTTTGCATCTTTCTTCTGAAGAAGATCAACGACCGGATCAAGGACCGGTTGCAATCCTGCTACAGGGGAGAAGGCACGCTGGATTTGGCTTGGCTCAAAGTGAAGGATATCCATTGCAGCGGCGCGGTAAGTCTCAATTCTTGCTAAAAAGAAAAAAAAGTGTCATTTTAGCTGGGAGAAAGGACTGGAAGAGCGGAAAGTGCAGCCCACCCAAATCTGGGAGGAGGTTGGTGACGGTAGAGGAAGTTCTGTGAGTTGGGAGAAACAATTATGAAAGAGCATATTTGGCATACACGTTGATTTCATGCAAATATCCATAGCAGTTTGACTCCGGAGTTACTAGCTCTTGTGGGATCCTTGTACTCGCTGGGCGTGGTGGTTTATAAACTTCATTTCCTTCTAGCATGGATAATGTTTCCTAGTTAGGTAATGAAACATCTGCAAGAAAACAAGCAAGCTCAGAGAGCAGAAAGGACTCCACAGTCGTTGTCGTCGTCCTCCTCCTCCTCCTCTTCTTCTTCCTCCTCCTCCTCCTTCTACTCGTCTTCCTCCTCCTCCTCCTCCTAGCACTGATGATATTATCTAGTTGGGTCATGAAACGTCAGCAAGAAAGCCACCAAGCTCAGAGAGGAACCCAGGACCCACAGTTCAGTCCTGAGCTACAAATATTCTCTCCTAGCTCTTGTTCTTCAGCTGTTTGACAGGAGGATAGCACGGTGCTGCCTTTACCGTGTGGGCTGTATGGAAATGCCCCATCATTGGGAGATCTGGCTGCCTGACGGTGTGATTGCAATACAGTTGTTGCTCTGAATTGGCTTTGCTGGGCAGCGAGTCCAGTTGTGCTACGTGATGTCATGAGGCCAATCCAGAGCGAGGGTAGCCAACTGAACAATAAGGGCAGAGGACCAGATTGGAGGAAATAAAGCAGTACTCTCTGTGTGCTGGTTAGTGTATATAGCTATCTGGTCAGAGTATATAGCTAGCTTAGGAACGGAGAACTGTCCCCTTAAGGAAAAGCCTTCTGGGTGATGTAGTTTATATTATCTGGTCATATCTGTGTTAGGATTGGCCACTGGGAGGGACTTCTCTTTTATTATGGGATATCCTGGTTACGTGCCAGTCAGCGAGCTCTCTGTCAAGTCCAGCCACGAGGAGTGTTAGCTCCATTAGTATGGGAGTAGTTATTTTCCTTTTACCTATACCAGGGGTAGGCAACCCAAAACACTCAAAGAGCCACTTGCACCCGTTTCCCACCGAAAACAAAACACTGGGAGCCGCAAAACCCTTTTGATATCTAAAATGAAGATAACACTGTATATATCCTTTTTTACCTTTATTATAGGTCTGTCTATCTATCTATCTATCTATCTATCTATCTATCTATCTATCTATCTATCTATCTATCTATCTATCTATCTAATCCAGTGGTTCTCAACCTGTGGGTCGGGACCCCATTTGGGGTCGAACAACCATTTCACGGGGGTCGCCAAACAACGCAGTCTGCCATTTTTTCCCCTTTTCCTTAGCTGTGCTACTCCCTTTTATTCTATTGGCTTTTGAAATCCAATAGAATAGACTCTCTTGAATAGAGTCTAATTCTATTGGCTTTCAAAAGCCAATAGGAATTGTCCAGGCTGTCTCTGCCCTGCTGAGCCCGTCAAAAGTCCCATTCTGCAAACGGTGCTGCACCAGTTGAGTAGTCCTCAACTTACGACTGGTTGAGTAGTCCTCGACTTACGACCGGTTGGGGGTCGCGGCATTAAAAAGGTTGAGAACCACTGATCTAATCTGTTGGGTGAGGCACCCGGTCTACCAACTATAAATCAGTCTGTTCTGCATTTAGCTCCAATCTAGGAGCATGTTTTTTACTCATAAAGGTAAAAAAGGATATATGCAGTGTTATCTTCATTTTAGATATCAAAAGGGTCTCTCTCTCTCTGTGTCTCTCCCTCCCTCTCTCTCCCTCTCCCTCTCTCTCTTTCTGCCCTTGGTCTGCCAGTCCTCTTCCCCCCCTCTCTCTTTCCTCTCTCTCCCTCTCCCTCTATCTCTTTCTCCCTCTCTTTCTCTCTCTCCCCCTCCCTCTCTCTGATCTTCTGCTCACCTGGCAAGCTGGCTTCAAGCTGTTCTCCAACAAGCTCAGGGGTAGGCAACCTCGGCTCTTTTATGACTCATGGACTTCAACGCCCAGTATTCCTGAGTCAGCATAGCTGAGCTAGCTCGCTCTCTCCTGCTCTTCCTGCTTCCTTCTTCCTGCTTCCTGTAGAGACGCAGCAAAGGGAGGAGCCTCGCCCAAAAAGCTTTTCAGCTCCTCGGAGAACACCATGAGTCTACTCAAACAGAGAGAGAGAGAGAGAGAGGGAGAGAGAGGGAGAGAGAGAGAGAGAGAGAGAGAGAGAAGCGCAATTGCCTCTGTCTCTGTCTCTCTCTGCAAATGGCAGAGGAGGCTGGGAGCCCCAGGGGAAGGCTCAAAGAGTCGCATGTGGCTCCGGAGCCACAGGTTGCCGACCTGTGACCTATGCGATGGGTCCAGATTACAATCTGCATTTCAGAAGACTCTCTGCAGTAACTGTGAGTTAATGTCTTGAGGATGCCTGATCACAAAGTAATTTGCATGAATCCCTTCCGTGAAGTTAATTCTGCCTCTATCAAGTGATATCCAGCAAGATCTTGCTTGATCCAGGACACTCTGTGTGTGTGTGTGTGTGTGTGTGTGTGTGTGTTTGTCTGATCTACTCTTGCCGCTGCCTTCTTTCCAGGGCTAAAAAGAGAGAGGGGCTGGCCTACGGTCACCCACCTGGCTTTGTTCCTAAAGCAGAGCTAGAAGTCACAGTCACCTGGTTTCCGGGTTGATAACAGGCAATTCTTGACTTAACAACATTTCATTTAGTGACCATTCAAAGCTATACCAGCACTGAAAAAGGCAACTTATGACCCTATTTCGCACTTACAACTGTTGCAGCAGCCACAGGGTCACGTGATCGAAATTTGGATGCTTGGCAACTGACTTGTACTTCTGACAGTTGCAGTGTCCCGGGGTCACGTGGTCCCCTTTTGTAACCTTCTGACAAGCAAAGTCAATAGGGGAAGCCCTGTTCCTCACTTAACAGCCGCAGTGATTCACTTAACAACGGTGGCAAGGGAGGTCATATAACGGGGCAAAACCCACTTAACAACCGGCTGGCTTAGCGGCAGAAATTTGGGCTCAGTGGTGGTCGTACGTCGAGAAGTAGATCTGTATTTTAAGCCAGGGTTTCTCGACATTGGAGACTTTGAGCGGTGTGGACACCAGCTCCCAGAATTCCCCTCTGCCTGGCTAGGGAATTCTGGGAGTTGAAGTCTACACAGCACCAAGTCGACAAGATCGAGAAACATTGCTTTAACCCAGCGGTTCTCAATCTGTGAGTCGCGACCCCATTTGGGGTCGAACGATCATTTCACGGGGATCGCCAAACAGCGCAGTCCGCCATTCCCCCCCCCCTTTTCCTTAGCTGCGCTACTCCCTTTTATTCTATTGGCTTTTGAAAGCCGGTAGAATAGACATTCTTGAATAGAGTCTAATTCTATTGGCTTTCAAAAGCCAATAGGAATTGTCCAGGCTGTCTCTGCCCTGCTGAGCCCGCCAAAAGTCCCAGTCTGCAAACGGTGCTGCAAGTTGTCTGCAGCGAAGGCGAGCTGTCTGGAAGTTTCCACCCCTACTAAAAATATAAGTAAAAGAGGGCCGGGGGTGGGAGGTGGGAGGCCGGCGGGCGCAGGGAGGGTTGCTGGCGCGGGTGGGGCCCGGCGGGTGCCTTACCTCCCTTGGGCTGGGCCAGCTGGTGGCCCAGCTGGTGGTCGCCCTGCACCGTTGCTGCCCCTTGCCAGCTATGCCTTGGCCGGCACAGGGGGCGGCACCATGCATGCGCGGCGCTCCCGGGCAGGGAAAGTCCTCGACTTACGACCGGTTGGGTAGTCCTCGACTTACGACTGGTTGGGTAGTCCTTGACTTACGACCGGTTGAGGGTCGCGGCATTAAAAAGGTTGAGAACCACTGCTTTAACCAATACACTACAGTGGTTATCAAAGCAGCAGTAACCAGAAACAAAACAAAACAAAAAAAAGGAAAGAGCCGAGAATATGGGAAATTCTTGAAACATTTCATCCTTTTAAACCCCAACTGATGTTTGAAAACAGGCGGCAAAAATCTAGTTAGGATGCGAAGCGGGTTTTGCCCCAGAGATTGCCTCGTTCTTCCTGTCTCTCTCCGATTCCTGAGGTGATACGGTACACAAAGCGAAAATAAATTGGTTTTAGACCCGGGATTGCAAATAGAATAATGGATCGTATCAAGGTCTTTAAGTTGATTTCCTCAGATGGGAAAAGCTTTGCACAATTGGCACAAAAATATTGTCCTTTTCTTGCATGATGTGCAGTACACAGCTGGTGGGATATTTTTGTGGGAACTGAAGTCCATATATCTTAAAAGCAGGCTGACCAGGGAATTCTGGGAGTTGAAGTCCACATGCTTTAAAGTTGACGAGATTGGGAAACATTGCTCTAGCCCAGGGGTCTTCAAGGTTGGCCCTTTTATGACTTGTGGACTTCAACTCCCAAAATTCCTCAGCCAGCGTGAGGGAACTGACCCTTTTATGACTTGTGGACTTCAACTCCCAGAATTCCTCAGCCAGCGTGAGGGAACTATGATCCTTTTATGACTTGTGGACTTCAACTCCCAGACTTCCTCAGCCAGCGGGCCTGGCTGAGGCATTCTGGGACTTGAAGTCCACAAGTCATCAAAGGGCCAAGTTTCAAGACCCCTGCTCTAGCCAATGTAAATAAAATTAGTCTTTAATCTTCTGTGCAGTTTAGCTCTTGCTCTGGCCTACCTCGCAGGGCTGGTAGAGCTGTGGTGGCACAGTGGTTAGAATGCAGTGTTGCAGGCTAACTCACGGCTCACTGCCAGCAATTCCATCCTGACCGGCTCAAGGTTGACTCGGCCTTCCATCCAGTCGGTAAAATGAGGACCCAGACTGTTGGGGGTGATAGGTTGACTCTGTAAACCCGCTTAGAGAGGGCTGTAAAGCACTGTGAAGCGGTATATAAGTCTAAGGGCTATTGATAAGTGGAAGGAAGGAAGGAAAGAAGGAAGGAAGGAAGGAAGGAAGGAAGGAAGGAAGGAAGGAAGGAAGGAAGGAAGGGAGGGAGGGAGGGAGGGAGGAAGGAAAGGAAGGAAGGAAGGAAGGAAGGAAGGAAGGAAGAGCTGTGGTGGCATAGTGGTTAGAATGCAGTATTGCAGGCAAACTCTGCTCACAGCCTGGAGTTCAATCCTGACCAACTCAGCCTTCCATCCTTCCGAGGTCGGTCAAATGAGGACCAGATTATTCGGGTGCAACAGGCTGACTGTGTAAACCCGCTTAGAGAGGGCTGTAAAAGCACTGTAGTGATGTTGCTATCTATCTATCTATCTATCTATCTATCTATCTATCTATCTATCTATCTATCTATCTATCTATCTATCTATCTACTTACTTATCTACCTCCCTCCCTACCTGCTTACTTACCCATCTACCTACTACTTATGGGACCAAAACTGGAGCCCTAGTGGCGCAGTTATTAGAATGCAACATTGCAGGCAAAGTCTGCCGACTGCCAGGAGTTCGATCCTGACCAGCTCAATCTTGACTCAGCCTTCCATCCTTCTGAGGTCAGTAAAATGAGGACCTAGATTGGGGGGGGGGGCAAAAGGCTGGCTCTGTAAACCGCTTAGAGAGGGCTGTAAAGCACCGTGAAGTGATATATAAGTCTAAGTGTTATTGATAAGTCCGAAGGAAGGAAGGAAGGAAGGAAGGAAGGAAGGAAGGAAGGAAGGAAGGAAGGAAGGAAGGAAGGAAGGAAGGAAGGAAGGAGAGAGCTATAAAGCACTGTGAAGCGGTATATAAGTCTAAGTGTTATTGATAAGCTCTAAGGAAGGAAGGAAGGAAAGAAGGAAGGAAGGAAGGCTGTAAAGCATGGCGAAGCGGTATATAAATCTAATTGCTACTGCTCTTGCTAAAAACCCTCTTTCTTTGCGACTTTCACGAAGTGGATATAAATAATTGGAGTCGCAGATCGCTGCTGCGTTTTGCCATTCTGGCTTCCGTGGGGAGACGAGAGCCAGAGGGAAAGAGGATGAGCATTAAATATCAAACCGCAACTTTGACTTCGAGGAACAAGTTGGAAGGCTTTGCTGCTGATTCGGAGCAGCAGCTGCAACAGTATGAAACAAGCCAGGGCAAAAAGAAGCCGGCAACTCAGCCATGCTGTGCTCTTGGCTCCAGCAGCTGGGAAGAAGAGGCTGGGAACTGGGGCAGACTCTGCCCCAGTTGGATTGCAGCTGCTGCTACAAACTGTTGCCGAGACCAAAGCTTGGCACGGGGGTTCCTGCAGAACAGAGTTCGTTCCGTTTAGGAGCCTCGAAAGCCTGGTCGCCAAGATTTTGGGGGTGGATTCAAACAATCTGCTAAACCCATGTTTTTCGATCGTTTAAGATGGGCAGACTTCAACTCCCAGAATGCCCCAGGCAACGTGTCTTTAAGATGGGGTTTTAGCCTTCCGAATTCTCCAGCCGGTCAATGTGTCTTTAAGATGGGGAGATTTTAGTCCTCAGATTTCCCCAGCCACCGTGATTTAAGATGGGTGGACTTCAACTCCCAGAATCCCCCAGCCTTCATGCTTTAAGATGGGTGGATTTCAACTCCCAGAATCCCCCAGTCTTCATGCTTTAAGATGGGTGGACTTCAACTCCCAGAATCCCCCAGCCTACATACTTTGAGATGGGCGGACTTCAGCTCCCAGAATTCCCCAACCAGCCTGCTTTAAGATGTGTGATTTAATTCCCACAATTCCCCAGCCAGCATGCTTTGAGATGGAGGGACTTCAACTCCCAGAATTCCCCAGCCTTCATGATTTAAGATGGGCGGACTTCAACTCCCAGAATTCCCCAGTTGCTACGCAAGGCATTTGTTAAGTCAGTTTTGCCCCATTTTACGACCTTTCTCTCTATCGTTTGCTCACTGCATCAGAGCAATTGTTAAATTAATACCTCGGTTGTTAATTCAATCGGGCTTCCCCATTGACTTTGCTTGTCAGACGGACGCAAAAGGGGATCACTGCAACCGTCATAAATATGAACCAGGTACCAAGCATCCGAATTTTGATCATGTGACCACGGGGACACTGCAAGGGATGTAAGTGGTGAAAAAGGGGGCCTAAGTCCCTTTTTTCCGTGCCTTTGTAACTCTGAACGGTCACTAAATGAATGTTTACCTCAGGGGTCTTCAAACTTGGCCGCTTTAAGACTTGTGGACTTCAATGCCCAGAATTCCTCAGCCAGGAATTCTGGGAGTTGAAGTCCACAAGTCTTAAAGCGGCCATGTTTGAAGACCCCTGACTTATATGATCCTTGCTGGCTGAGGAATTCTGGGAGTTGAAGTTCACAAGTCTTAAAGCGGCCATGTTTGAAGACCCCTGGCTTATATGGTCCATGCTGGCTGAGGAATTCTGGGAGTTGAAGTTCACAAGTCTTAAAGCGGCCATGTTTGAAGACCCCTGGCTTATATGGTCCATGCTGGCTGAGGAATTCTGGGAGTTGAAGTTCACAAGTCTTAAAGCGGCCATGTTTGAAGACCCCTGACTTATATGGGCCACACTGGCTGTGGAATTCTGGGAGTTGAAGTCCACAAGTCTTAAAGTGGCCATGTTTGAAGACCCTGGCTTATATGGTCCATGCTGGCTGAGGAATTCTGGGAGTTGAAGTCCACAAGTCTTAAAGCGGCCATGTTTGAAGACCCGTGGCTTACCTGTTCATTTGATCTTTACCTTGTAGGTCTCTGGATGTTTGAGCTAGCAGGGAAGGTGTTGTTTCCAATATGTCTTAAGGCGCTGCAGAGGCAACCATTTTGAAAAGCGCCTGGCCCCTTTAACTGGCTGCCCCCCCCTCAAAGATCTTCCCCTTTCAAGCATTCCCGGGTCTTAATTCCTTGTTTTACTCCACTCCCAGTTTACACAGCTTGCTTATTGAGGATGGAGCCCCCCCGGCACTGGCTGAGAGCTTTTCTGTCTGGGCTATTTTGAGCCAATTCACTGCCCTGCGAGCAAGCCTAGATTAACTCATCTCTTTATTCTTTGGGAAGAATTTCCCCCTCCCATAAGATTGGAGTCTGCTCTTTCTGTGAATCAGCCCCGCTTGCGGGAATCGTAGAACATAGAATAAGGGGCTGCTCCAAAGAAGAGGGGGGGAGTCAACCTCTTCTCCAAAGCCCCTGAAGGCAGGATGAGAAACAACGGATGGAAACTAATCAAAGAGAGAAGCAACCTGGAACTAAGGAGAAACTTCCTAACAGTGACGTCAATCAACCAGTGGAAAGGGTTGCCTTCAGAAGATGTGGGTCCTCACTGGAGGTTTTTAAGAAGAGATTCGACACCCATTTGTCCGGAATGGTGTAGAGTTTCCTGCTTGAACAAAGGTTAGACTAGAAGATCTTCCAGATCCCTTCCAACTCTGTTATTCTATGAATGCCATCGTGATCAACGACTAAGGGAACTCGATATGATTGTCTAACAAAGAGCACTAGGGGTAATATGATAGCACTCTCCCAGTATTTGAGTTGCTATCACAAAGAGGGGGTCAACCTCTTCTCCAAAGCGTCTGAGGGCAGGACAAGAAGCAACGGATGGAAACTCATCAAGGAGAGAAGCAACCTGGAACTAAGGAGAAACTTCCTAACAGGGAGGACAATTAACCAGTGGAACGGCTTGCCACCAGAAGTTGTGGGTGCTCCATCACTGGAGGTCTTTAAGAAGAGACTGGATAGCCCTTTTGGTAGAATGGTATACGGTTTCATAGGAGCTTGGGCTCGAAGACCGCCCAGGTCTCAACCAACTCTGTTATTCCGTTCTTCTGTTGTTATTCAGGGTTGAAAGGGACCTTGGAGGTCCTCTAGTCTAACCCCCTGCTGGAGAAGGAGATCCTATGTCAGTTCAAATAAGACCTTCAGTGATGGAACACCTACAATAGGGGTAGGCAACCTTGGCTCTTTTATGACTCATGGACCTCAACTCCCAGAATTCCTGAGCCAGCCGTGCTGAGGGGAAAGGGAGAGGTTTCCAAGCTGAGCCAGGCTGGCTCAGGAATTCTGGGTGTTGAAGTCCACCAGTCATAAAAGAGCCAAGGTTGCCTACCTCTGACTTATAACATCTTGAGATAAATTGTTGCACTGATTAATTGGCCTGACTGTCTGGAAATTCGTCCTTAGTTCCAGGTTGCTTCTCTCCTTGATGAGTTTCTTGTCCTGCCTTCAGGGGCTTTGGAGAATAGCTTGACCCCCTTCACTTCTCTGTGACAGCCCCTCAAATATTGGGAGACAGCTATCATGTCACCCCAGTCCTTGTCTTCATTAGAGTAGACCTACCCAGTTCCCACAACCAACTTGGTCTCCAGACCTCTGATCCTCCTTTTTCCCCATGTCCCACCAGGAGACCCCGGTGGGAGGAGTGGATGAGAAGAAGCTGGGGTAATCCATGCTTGAATCTGTGGGTGTTTTGGGGGGGGCATGCTGCCCCCTCAGAGTTCTCTAAGTGGGTCACTTAGAGAGCCAAATCTTGACCTCTGATCGCGTGGGCCGCCTTGTGGTTTTGCAACTTTGCAAGATGGCCAGGCAGTGAAATGAAAAAAGAAAAAAGAAAAAGAAAAGGTCAAAAGTCAAGATTATCGGAGAGCCGGAATGCTGGGGGCAGCCATGCTGGGGCTATTCATAGAGGGAATTGGAGACTATTTTAAGCCCCGCTTGGTCTCGGGGGTCAAGACGCAACCCGTTTGGTACAATAAGCACTTTGTGTGGGGATGGGGTAATGTTCTTAGATGGCTTTGCCTTCTGTCTTGGTCCTCCTTGGACCCACAGGGAGTTGGTGAAGTCCTTCTTTCTTTCTTTCTTTCTTTCTTTCTTTCTTTCTTTCTTTCTTTCTTTCTTTCTTTCTTTCTTTCTTTCTTTCTTTCTCTTCCTCCCTTTCTTCCTCTTTCTTTCATTCTTTCTTTCTCTTCCTCCCTTTCTTCCTCTTTCTTCCTCTTTCTTTCCTTCTTTCTTTCTTTCTCTTCCTCCCTTTCTTCCTCTCTTCCTCCCTCCCTTCCTTCCTCCCTCCCCCTCTCCCTTTCTTCCTTCCTCTCTCTTTTTCTCATTCTCTCTCCTTTTCTTTCTGCTTCTTTCTTTTTCTTTCTCTCTTTCTCTGTCTCTCTGTGTATGTGTGTCTCTGTCTGTCTGCCTCTCTCTCTGTCTCTCTTTCTCTCTGTGTCTTTCTCTCTCTCTGTCTCTCTATGTCTTTCTCTCTTTCTTTGTCTGTCTGTCTCTCTCTTTGTCTCTCTTTCTCTCTCCGTCTGTCCATCTGTCTCTCTGTGTGTGTTTCTGTCTGTCTGTCTGTCTCTCTCTCTCTCTCTCTCTCTCTCTGTCAGTCTGTATCTCTCTCTTTCTCTCTCTCACACACACAGTGTCATTTTGAGCACTTGGCAACCAGCCCACATTGATGGCCATTTGGGCCATTCACACGGTGACCCGCTTCACAACCATCCTGAGTTACAGCTGTAATTGCCAGACACAGTTATGGCGATAAATTAAAATTGCATAAATTGCCTCCAGGGCTGTGTGCAGGAGATGGTCCAAAAAGTCAAGATGGCGGTCTGACGGGAGCATAAAAGCTCCACCTCCCTAAAGAACGGGCGGAGCTTCATTTACAGGGTGGTGTCCGCCATCTTGACTTTTGGGACTGGGTCCCGCAAAACCCCCTCCCCCCCAACACATCCTATATTTTTTTCATAGCCCAGTTGATATTTCCTCATTTTAAAGTTTAACTTCCTTTTTAGTCTTCACAATTGGTCCTTGCCAACATTTATCCGGGATCCCTGGATGAAAACGCTGCCTCCACACACACAAAAATGATTTACCTTCTGTTTTGTTTTTAATTTTCAAAAGCTCATTTATTGCGTACCCGCGGTGGTGTTCAGCAGCCTAAGTTGCAATTTTGACTGGGAAACAAAATAATAATTATGCTAATTGCTCCTTGGCAGAGGGAACTCTCTGTGCTAGATTTCCTGATGCACCTGGGCTGGCTCTGAGTTGTGCGTGTGAATTTCACACCCGCTGATGTGAGGAAGTGTGGTTCCTGAGCCTTTTATTTTTTTTTGCGAGTGTGTTTGAGAGGCATTAAAGGGAAGCTGCAATGACCTCTCTGTTCCTCGTTTTGTGTCTTTGGAAGAAATGTGAAAAACCCTTTTGTTACCTTGGAAAAACAGGACCAAAATCTTCCTGATGAATGGAAATAAACATGAAACCTTGGTGAATTTGGCAGCATAGATCGTTCCTCCACTTACTTTCATTTAGTGACCGTTCAAAGTGAAAAAAAATGAGTGTTTCTCTCTCTCTCTGTCTCTTTCTTTCTCTCTTTCTCTCTCTCTCTGTCTCTCTCTGTCTATCTGTCGCTCTTTCTCTGTTTTTCTTTCTGTTTCTCTCTGTTGCTCTCTTTCTCTGTCTCTCTGTCTGTCTGTGTCTCTCTGTGTGTTTCTCTCTCTTTCTGTCTGTCTGTCTGTCTCTCTCTCTCTTTCTCTGTCTCTGTCTGTCTATCTGTCTCTCTTTCTCTGTCTCTGATTCTCTCTCTCTGTTTCTCTCTCCCTCACACTTACAACAGTTGCAGCATCCCGATTGTCACGTGATCAAAATGTGGACACTCGAAAACTGTCATGTCTTTATGACAGTTGCGCTGTGCCGGAGTCGTGTGATCATATTTGTAACCTTCCCATCGAGCAAAGTCAATGGGGGAAAAGCCTGACTTGCTTAATGACTGGAGGATTCATTTAACAACTGCAGCGATTTGCTTAACAGTGGTGGCAAAAAAAAAAAGGTTATAACATGGAACAAAATTGATTTAATAACTGCCTTTCTGGAAATGTTGGACTTAGTAAAGCTGGTTTTTCCACATATGATCACTTTAAGACTTGGGGACTTTAACTCCCAGAATTCCCTAGCCAGCATGGCCTGCTGGGGAATTCTGGGAGTTGAAGTCCACAAGTCTTAAAGTGGCCATGTTTGGAGACCTCTGGTCTAGATGGACTTGATGCCTGTAAACCAGGGGTCTTCAAACTTGGCCCTTTTATGACTTGTGGACTTCAACTCCCAGAATGCCTCAGCCAGGCCCGCTGGCTGAGGAAGTCTGGGAGTTGAAGTCCACAAGTCATAAAAGGGTCATAGTTCCCTCACGCTGGCTGAGGAATTCTGGGAGTTGAAGTCCACAAGTCATAAAAGGGTCATAGTTCCCTCAGCTGGCTGAGGAATTCTGGGAGTTGAAGTCTACAAGTCATAAAAGGGTCATAGTTCCCTCAGCTGGCTGAGGAATTCTGGGAGTTGAAGTCCACAAGTCATAAAAGGGTCATAGTTCCGTCAGCTGGCTGAGGAATTCTGGGAGTTGAAGTCCACAAGTCATAAAAGGGTCATAGTTCCCTCAGCTGGCTGAGGAATTCTGGGAGTTGAAGTCCACAAGTCATAAAAGGGTCATAGTTCCCTCACGCTGGCTGAGGAATTCTGGGAGTTGAAGTCCACAAGTCATAAAAGGGTCATAGTTCCCTCAGCTGGCTGAGGAATTCTGGGAGTTGAAGTCCACAAGTCATAAAAGGGTCATAGTTCCGTCAGCTGGCTGAGGAATTCTGGGAGTTGAAGTCCACAAGTCATAAAAGGGTCATAGTTCCCTCAGCTGGCTGAGGAATTCTGGGAGTTGAAGTCCACAAGTCATAAAAGGGTCATAGTTCCCTCATGCTGGCTGAGGAATTCTGGGAGTTGAAGTCCACAGGTCATTAAAGGGCCACGTTTGAAGACCCCTGCTGTAAACTTTGCAACAGATAGATCAACAGTAGTCTACCTGTTCCTCATAGGCTTTTCTATCTGTGTTTCTAATTATCCAATCACTCAAAACCAAGAGTTCTCAGCTCCCTGGAGGAGCATAATTAGTATAATTAGTGCAAGGAGATGGGTGTTCGTTTCTCAAACATTGGATCTTCCTTAAGCAAATATCCTCAACATGGTGTTAGTCTTCTCAAAGGCTCTCTTCTCTTACCAAGAAAACAGGAGCTATCACCTCTGCAGTTAGAAGATGCTGTCACAGCCTACAGAATCTAAAAACTTGGCCACCATTTCAAGGAAATAAGTGGCTTCTGAAGACCCATGTGCACACACACTTAACAGTGGTTTAGTAAGAGTCAAGCTGTTCTCCGAAGCACTTGAGGGCAGGAGAAGAAGCAACGGATGGAAACTCATCAAGGAGAGAAGCAACCTGGAACTAAGGAGAAACTTCCTGACAGTGAGAACAATTAATCAGTGGAACAGCCTGCCTCCAGAAGCGGTGAATGCTCCAACACTGGAAGTCTTTAAGAAGAGACTGGACAATGATTTGCCTGGAATGGTGTATAGGGTTGTCTGCCTGAGTAGGGGGTTGGACTAGAACACCTCCAAGGTCCCTTCCAACTATTCTATTCTATTCTATTCTATTCTATTCTATTCCATTCCATTCCATTCCATTCCATTCTATTCTATTCTATTCTATTCTATTCTATTCTATTCTATTCCATTCCATTCCATTCCATTCCATTCTATTCCATTCCATTCCATTCCATTCCATTCCATTCCATTCCATTCTATTCTATATTTTCTATTCTATTCTATTCTATTCTATTCTATTCTATTCCATTCCATTCCATTCCATTCCATTCCATTCCATTCCATTCCATTCCATTCCATTCCATTCCATTCCATTCTATTCTATTCTATTCTATTCTATTCTATTCTATTCTATTCTATTCTATTCCATTCCATTCCATTCCATTCCATTCTATTCTATATTTTCTATTCTATTCTATTCTATTCTATTCTATTCTATTCTATTCTATTCTATTCTATTCTATTCTATTCTATTCTATTCTATTCTATTCTATTCTATTCTATTCTATTCTATTCCATTCCATTCTATTCCATTCCATTCCATTCCATTCCATTCCATTCCATTCCATTCCATTATTCCATCCCATCCCATCCCATTCCCAAAGTTTCCCAAACAAGACAAATCCACCAGGCAAAATTAAATCCACAGCACAAGAGGATTTGCGAGGCAAGAAAAGCCATCACAAGCCAAGAATTCATAGCATATCATCCCAGGTCCATGAATAATTCCCCAAGGCAAATATTTGTAATTTCACATTCAATGAAGTAGAGTGGAAAGCATCTTCTCCCGAGTGCTATTTTTTTAATCTTTCCACAGGTTGTCCTTAACTTACAACAGTTTGTTGAGTGGCCGTTCAAAGTTATGATGGCACTGAAAGAAAGCGGCTGATGACTGTTTTTCACACAAACCGCCACTGTATCCCCATGGTCATGTATGTTGTGATTCCTCGCCAGCCGGTAGACCCGGCAGCTGAGTCTGAGGACTCAGAGGAGGAGGAAGAGGGACCTGAAGTGACACCAGAGTCAGAGGAAGGCTCTGAGGAGCTCCAAGACTTATAGTCAGACAAGGAACCTGGCCCCTCTACTCGCGCTCAGGCTGAGACACAGCTATGCTGGGAGCCTGAGTTGGACAGTGATGAAGAACAGCTGGGACAAATCCTGGATGCACGAATGCTCAGGCAAGAGAAGCGAGTAGGACAGAGGAATGCATTGGGGCAGCTCCAAAGGCAAAGGAGAAGGAATTAGGAAGCCATGCCTTGGCTGCATAATAAAAGGGAAGGTGTGGGAAGTGTTGGTGGCCGAAGGCAGCCGTTCGTGTGGAGTAATCAAGTTTCTGTGGACTGTGTTTTGTTTGCCTTGGACATTGACTCAGGTCTGTGAGAATAAAAGGGGTTGGTTTTTTCCTGCGGTTCCAGCCTGCTTGTTTGGAAGCGGGGTTTCTCCTTGTGAGCATAATAAGGACTCACGTGGGCTGGGACAGAACGACGTGATCAAAATTCACCTCTAAGATCTCTGGATGGTCTCCCATCCACCCCAACCTGTTGAGCTTTTTGAGATCAGCATAGATCAGTTAGACAGTTTGAGGCCTTTAAGGGAAACTCAAAGGCAGGTATTAGTCCTGGAGTTACATCCATTCATTTAGTGACCGTTCGAAGTTACAACGGCACTGAAAAAAGTGACGGCCGTTTTTCACATCGTTGTGGCATCCCCAGGGTCACGTGATCAGAATTTGAATACTCAGCAACTGGCTCATAGTTACGACGGTCGCAGATTCCCTTTTGCGACCTTCTGACAAGTGAAGTCAAGGGAGGGAACCAGATCCACTTAACAACCTGCATCACTAACTGAACAATTGCAGTGATTCACTTAACAACTGAGGCAAGGGAGGACGTAAAATGGGGCAAAGCTCACTTAAGAATTGTCTCGCTTCATGGCAGAAACTTTGGGTTCCATTATAAGTCATACGATGAGGACTAGCAGCATTAGTTATTGTGGATGGCTGTTTTTTCAGGAACGGGTTAACTTAAAAACAAAAAAAACACCGGCCTTTAACTTACACCGGTAGAAAGTCAGGTTTCAAATCGCAGCGACGGATTGATATAAATCACGTAGACGTTTTGTACCCTTGATATATTCGAGACCTCCGGGCTAATGAATTTATTTTCTCCCAAGGAAAAAAAAAATGGGAAAAATGAATAGTGACCTTGCCTGGGTTTGTTTATTTATTTATTTACGACATGCAAATGATGCCAAAGGCCAGCAGGAAACACCAGAGAGTTTAAAAACTTCTGGCCTGTAAAGAAAATGCAACTTATTTATTTATTTATTTATTCCCCCTTTAGGAAATTAGACACTTTTATAATGCAGGATGCAGATGACATTGTTTTTGCCCGGAGCCATGTGCGGGAAAGTGTGAGTGTAGCCAAGGCAGGCCCTGAAGTTTGCGGTGCATTAAGATTTCCGCCGATCTCTGGAAACCTGACCGCTGATCCTTTGATCTGGGGCTGGCATCTCTGTGTGTGTGAGTTTGTGCAGACACGAAACCCAATAAATTTGAGGGGGGCTTCGTGCTGTTCCTGCCTAAATTACACCTGAATAAAAGCCCGTGAGCTTCAGGGTTAAACTTCCCACAATTGGGACTTGTAGTTGGTTAACAACGTACAAAAAATCTTGGCGTGACTGACAGGTGGAGGTCAAGCTGGACCCAGTTCTAAGTGGCAGTTTCTCATCTGCCTTTCCTTATGTGACGGGGGGGGGTCTGTTTGGATAAAACTCTGCAGCATCATCAAGCTTAATTCTTATCAATGGAGCTTCATAGATGTAGCCTTAAGATCCCAGCAGCTTGATTGGGAGGAGATTTTGACTTAATTTTTTTGGGGGGGATGTTTGTTACAGATGTTGTCATCGCTCATGTCTCCCTCCCTCTTTCCCTCCTTCCTTTCTTTCTTTCTTTCTTTTTCTTTCTTTCCTTCCTTCCTTCCTTTTTTCTTTTTCTCTTTCCCTCCCTCCCTTCTTTTTTCTCTCCCTCCCTCCCTTCTCTTTCTTTCCTACCTTCCTTCCTTCCTTCTTTCCCTCCCTCCTTTCTTTTTATTTCTTTCTTACCCTCCCTCCCTTCTTTCCTCCCTCCCTCCCTCCCTCCCTCCCTTCCTTCCTTCCTTCCTTCCTTCCTTCCTTCCTTCCTTCCTTCCTTCCTTCCTTCCTTCCTTCCTTCCTTCCTTCCTTCCTTCCTTCCTTCAATGGAATAGGTCTATCTCAGTGATGGCGAACCTTTTAGAGACCAAGTGCCCAAACTGCAATCCAGAACCCACTTATGCATCGTCAGGTGCCGGGTGGGTGTGGCCCATTGGGTGGGTGTGGTCCATTGGCTGGGCGTGGCTGCGGTGGTAACGGCAGACTGGGTGGGACTAAAAAGTTCAATCAATAATTCCAACTTTGCAAGCTCTTTTTTTTCCCCGCGAGAAGTTGAAATTGACTGATTGAACCTTTTTTTTTTTTGCACACGGCGGCGGAGGCCTAAAGCGAAAAGGTTTTATAAAATCCAGCTGAAGGCCTAGGACTGGGGCGATGGCACGCGTGCCCACAGAGAGGGCTCTGAGTGCCGCCTCTGGCACCCGTGCCACAGGTTCGCCATTTCTGGTCTATCTCCTTTAAATTTATTGGACGTAACCTAACTTGATCCAGATTCCTAAACCTTCTCCAGGTAAGTGAGTGTAACAAGACCCAGAATACTCACACCATCTTGTTTCCATTTCCCTCCTTTTCTTTCCCCATTAGCTGTTAACCATTGATGACAATTTCTGCGGCCTGGATATGAATGCCCCCCTTGGAGTATCCGAGATGGTACGAGGACTGCCCATCTTCACAGAAGCCCAGGACAGAATGACCTCAGTCATCGCCTACGTCTACAAGAACCATTCGTTGGCCTTTGTGGGAACCAAGAGTGGCAAGCTAAAGAAGGTAGGACTGGCTTTTACGAAGTCATTGTGGCACGTCGCAAGTTGCGTAGCTCAACAGTTCAGTTCGATGGAAGGATGAGCTTCTGACTTCCAAGGATTGCCATATTTTCGGTAAAGCTTTGCTGGTCGTTTGAAGAGAAAGTTGTTCTGTGGGAATCCGTCAAACGGAGAATGAGCAATCTTGAGGTCTGCTAAGGGTCTGTCTAACTAGCCATGTTCCAGGTTTTGTGGATTGGGATAGTGGCATTTAAACCAACAAGGAAAACGACTGGAGATATGGGTCAAGTAAATTTGATTCCCGTATTTTTTCTCCGAGTATGGAACGGAAGCTGACCTTCACAAGGTCGGTGTTGTGTTTATCATGGGACAAGTACCGTATTTTCCGGCGTATACGACAACTCGGCGTATAAGACGACCCCCGACTTCAGAGACGATTTGCATGCTTTAGAAAGTCATCTTATACGCCGGAAAATATGGTAATAAACATTTGTTGTGTTTATTATAAGGGTCATGGTTGCGCCTTTGGACAATGGATCTAAAGTTTGGTGGGCCGGTAAAGACTTCACAAATCGTCCGTTGCTGAAGTGACCCTGTGTCCAAGCTAATTCCAGCACAAACATACCGTAAATGCTGGCGTATAAGGCGACTTCCGCGAGCACTGAAATCGGCGCCAAAGATGGGGGTCATCTTATATGCCGAGTCGTCTTATACGCTGGAAATACTGGTAGTTTCTGGTGTATAAGACGACATTCTAGGAATGCAGCCCGGCGATAAAGACGGGGGTCGTCTTATACGCCGGGTCGCCTTGTATGCCGGCATATATGGTACATTGTGGCCCACGAGAGTATATTTATAGATGCTCCAGGAGTTGATTGATTGATTGTCCAAGAAATTTCTACTCAACTTTTTTTCACGTTGGATTTGCAGAATAGCCAACGTGGCTTCATCTCAATTGGAAATCTGTTTTTTGGTTTCGGTTTCTATTGTCTGTTGTTCACAGATTGTCGGCTCAAAGATGTGGTTTTTAAACTTTTACAAGAGTTGAGTATTTGAATTGTCTCAGAAGTAAGATTGGAAGAGGCATTTGACTCCAGAGAATTTGACAGTTTTGATTGTCTCTCAAGATCCATTGGAGGTGACCTTCTAATGAAGAGAAATTGGCCTAGTAGCGTGGGTTAATTGCCAGAGTTTAACTGTCTGCTCATTTATTCTATCCCTGTATGAGTGCGTACTTTGTTCCTGTTAATATATTCTCATGCTAAATGAAAAATCCTCCAGGGAGGAACGGAGGAGTAAATTTTTTGCCACAGAGTGAGAACCCAACTGGACCTCGTCATGGATTCTTGTCAATTATAACAGAATTTTGAACCTTGCAGCCTGCTTTTAATAGCCTGGATCTCTTTGGATGTGACACTCTACAATTCTTATGTTCTTCCGTTCACTGAGAATTATGAGAGAAATAAGACAATCTACATATCTGTAAAAAGAAGCTGTAAGAGGATTTGGTGGGTAAT
This sequence comes from Crotalus adamanteus, assembly GCA_039797435.1. NCBI lineage: Eukaryota > Metazoa > Chordata > Lepidosauria > Squamata > Viperidae > Crotalus > Crotalus adamanteus. The sequence goes on along the minus strand of CM077923.1, from coordinate 91,485,724 downwards.
TCTGGATTGTTGGGTTTTTTTTTAAATAAAGCTAAATCACTTTGTTGAAAGAAATGTTTTCAACGGGGTCTAGTTCAAGCTGGGAATAAACAAAATGGAGACTGCTTTAAAAAGAAGGTTGTAGTTTATTGAAGAGCAGAGCCAGACAGAAATGTGGCTCTGGGGCAGCTGACCACATGGAGCTGGGAGTGGTGGGTTTTTATACTTTCTTGGGCTTTTGTGTTTGGAGTTGTTCCTGTTTGAGGCTTCGTATTTCCTGGGTCATGTACTTTGACCTGAGTCTGAGTGTGCTCTGATGGTGGTGGGTTAATCTTATTATGTCCTAAAGGTCATGTCTTTAGAGTTTGGGTGGGTATGTAGATTTTAGGGATCTTTGTCTTCCTAATCTCCTCAATTTCTAGCTTCTAGATCAGTGGTTCTCAACCTGTGGGTCGGGACCCCATTTGGGGTCAAACGACCATTTCACGGGGGTCGCCAAACAAGGCTGTCCGCCATTTTTCCCCCTTTTCTTTGGCCACGCCCCTAGTACATGGTGATGTATAAGTGATTGGGGGTCACCACAACATGGGGAACTGTATTATGGGATGGCGGCATTAGAAAGGTTGAGAACCACTGTTCTAGATGGTATAGGTTCTCCTGCTTGAGCAGGGGGCTGGACTAAAAGACCTCCAAGGTCCCTTCCAGATTCTATTCTATTCTATTCTATTCTATTCTATTCTATTCTATTCTATTCTATTCTATTCTATTCTATTCTATTCTATTCTATTCTATTCTATTCTAGTCTAGTCTAGTCTAGTCTAGTCTAGTCTAGTCTAGTCTAGCCTAGCCTAGCCTAGCCTAGCCTAGCCTAGTCCTATTCTATTCTATTCTATTCTACTCTACTCTACTCTACTCTACTCTACTCTACTCTACTCTACTCTACTCTACTCTACTCTACTCTACTCTACACTCTACTTCTATTCTGTTCTGTTTTGTTCCATTCCATTCCATTCCATTCTATTCTATTCTATTCTACTCTACACTGTACTTCTATTCTATTCTGTTCTGTTCCGTTCCGTTCCATTCCATTCCATTCCATTCCATTCTATTCTATTCTATTCTCCAACCTTTCTGAATAGGCTTGTCAAATCTGCATTTCTACAGACCTGGTTTCTGCTTGCGGCAGAGAGACTTCTGCTTGATTTCCCTTGAGGAAATATAATATTCTTGTCCTTTTTAATATCCCTCCCCCCAAATATTTCCTTCTCTAAGAGGATGGCTTCCAACAACCTTGTGTCTTAAGAGTGGGTCACTGGAAAGACGATCAATTTATGAATAAAATGAGATTTCACATTGCGATTTTGGACTTAAGATATTTACGAGCATGACGTATCAGTCACCCATGGGTGTTCCTTCTTTGGTTTGCATATTCTGAGTCTAGCCCTTGTCGTCCACATTAAAACCATGCCTATTTCTCTTAAATGTATGAAATCATTCTTTATGAATTATTATTATTTTTTTGAGTGTGTTGGAAATGCTAAGTGCGGCGGCTCACAAGGAAGCAGCTTTTAAATCTCTGTCAGTGCACTTTCTATCTTTGAAACAAATCATGAGATCATGGTGGACATCACAAAATATCCATTAAATGACAAAGGATGGGGTTCTTATCTACCATTTGCCTAAGAAGCCAGGATATTATCTCAGAGAATCTTCTGAGAAAGGGGACAGACTTACAAGCAAATTATTTCAAGAAGATTTCCTGCTTCTTTTTAACAACAGCTTCGGGAATCTCTCTGAGCCTAAAATCTTCCTGGAAAATAAAGATGATGATCTGTTATTTGTTGTAAACCACCTTCTTATTTAACCTTGGAAATGAGAGCATCTTAAATCAAATTGAGCGGCGGCGGCACCAAGGCTGAGTTTTGCAGTATTCTTATTGACGTATCTTAGCACCGTCTCAACTGTTCTAAAAGTTTGGGGTTCTCTCCCCCCATATTTGTCTTCTCTTTAGTGTAGAAATCATAAGAAGTTGAAGAATTCTCTCTTTTTTTTCTTTTTTCTTTTGGAAATGATTTCCTTTCTCTTTTCCCCTTTCCAGTCTCTTCGTGTTGAAAATTTCGCTGTGGGAAGATATAAATAATACTTCTGAGTTTAGCTCATTGCTATTCCAGACTCATCCGATTGGCAAGGAGCTCAGATGTGCAAAGTGTGGGAAAAAATAACCTTCTGTTGGAATAAATTACTTCTTCTGTGTCATCACCTTCGGCTGGCTTAAACAAAACCACATCCCAGCGTAGAATAATACTTATTTGGGTGGGGGAAAAGGTAGAGGCGGGAAAGGCCAAAGAGGACAAAGAAATAAATAGAATATAGATGGTATGAGGATTCAACTGAGAAGAGTGGAGGGTTTTGTTGTTGTTATTGTTGTTTTGCCAATGCAACAGGTTATACAGTTAGTCCTCAACCAGAATTGAAGGAGCAGAATGTCAAGGTAATGATTGAAAAGCTAACCAGCTGATGTAATATAAGGTGGATGATGCAATAATAGGAATAAGTCAGCAGGGTCTGTGTCTCTTTAAGAGCAAGCAGGGTCTGTATCCCTTTAAGAGCCTGAGTATAAAAGGGAAGACTTTGCTGGAGTGTCTTTCTCTCTTCTGTCTCCTGCTGTAACTACGGTGTGTTGGATTCTGCTGTGTTACCACGTGTATGCATAGTTTTTCCTGGTGCATGATATTGTAGATAGTGTAAGCTAAACCATCATTTAACATAGACCACTGTTTGCTGCATTTACTCCTGAGTTATTTCCATGCAATAAGACTGTGCATGCTCTGGCACAGAATTTCAGTCGCTAAGCCAGAGGCAATCCTGTTAAGGCAGTCGATTTTGCGATCATTTTTGCCAGGGTTATTAAGCGAATCACCAGAGTTGTTAAGTGAATCACATGGTTGTTAAGTGAATCACGTGGTCGTTAAATGAATCACATGGTCATTAAGTGAGTCCGCCTTCCCCCATTAACTTTGCTCATCGGAAGTCAGCTGGGAAGGTTGCAAATGATAATCACATGAACCCGGAAGGCTGCAGTCGTCATCATAACATGCTGGTTGCCAACCAAGCGAGTTTTGATCACGTGACCGTGGGAACGCCGCAATGGTCGTAAGTGTGAGAACTGGTCGTATATCACTTTTTTCAGTCTACTAACTTTGAATGGTGGCTAAATGAATGCTCATAAGACGAGGCCCGCCTGCATTCGATATACAAGTAGTTTTTGACTTACGACCACAATCAAACCCAAAATGTCCATATGAATTTTGCCCCATTTTATGACTTTTCTTGCCACAGTGGTTAAGTGAATCACTAAAGTTGTTAAGTGAGTCGCAAGGTTGTTAAGCAAATCTGGGGTGGTTTCATGCAATGACTTTAACCTAACTGCTGAATTATCCTCATTTGGGAGAGCTTAATAAATACGCCGAGCAAAAACGTACTTAAAACAGGCTGAGTTTATGACTGCAGAATGCAATCCTACGAATAAATTGTGAATCACCGTGGCTCCAAAAAAAAAAAAAAAAGTACTCTGCAGAAGCACAAATAGTTCCATCAAAAATCTTTGTCACGTCAGTGAAACTGGGGAGTGGGCACCGACAATAACTCAGGGCAGTGAAAATGGTTGGCACCACTAATCAATTTTTAGAAATGTACAGCATCCGGGCTATCTTAAGATCACTTGAGCAAGAGATTCAGCTGCAGGAAAGATTGGAAGAATCGTAAGGGAAGCTGGGCAATAAAAAACAGCCCTGACTAATTGCACTGGGAAATGTGGCTGTGTCATAAATTTAAATGTAATGAAATGTGGCTTTGTATATAGTAGTTGTAGTGTCTGGACCGAGTTCATTAAGTGGCTTGAGACAAGCAAAGCCTGAAACTAGAAATATGGACCTATCCACTGGTTTATTGTAAAGATTGCAAGATAATGTATGCAAAGTACTTTGCATACTCAATAACGTGCCATATAAATTATTATTATTGTCATTGTTATTATTGCTCCAGTGATGTATTTCCGTTTCTATGTTGTCAACCCTTGGCTGTGGACAGGTTTTTTTCAAAAAAACACACCATTTTTTTTTTCTACTTCCTCTTCCCCCGTGCAGTTTTAGAGTTGATGGATGTTTGTTATTTATGTCTTTTATATAAAGTTGATACCGATCGTATTTCAAACTCCGGAGGTGTCCTGTTCGTGAAGCTCTTGCAAGCTACCCGGGAGCATAAAACAGCCTCCGCTGGTTGATAAACAAATGTCATCCATGTCAAAGGAATTTTTTTTTCCCAGTGACACAGGCAATCGAAGTAAAATATTGTGCTTTACAAGAGTATATTATTAAAATGAAAATGCAGGGTGCGTCGCAAGGCGGGAGACGTAACCAAGACAACAAAGGAACAGGAACAGAAAGCTGGGGATGGAGAAGAACAGAGAGTAGCGAGGTTAAACACAACCCATTGCGTTCTTTGCTGGAAAGGATGGACAGGTAGTCCTTGACTTAACGACCGCAATGGAGCCCGCAATGTTAATGACCGCAATGTTTCTGTGGCTAAGCGAGACAGTTGTTAAGTGAGTTTTATGGCCTTTCTTGCCACCGTTGTTGAGCGGATCGCTGCGGTGGTTAAGTGAGGAACACCGTTGTTAAGTGAATTTGGCTTCCCCGTTGACTTTACTTGTCAGACGGTCATATCCCGTGACTCGGGGACACTGCAACCGTCGTAACACGAGTCAGTTGCCAAATGCTGGGGTTACAATCGGGTGATGTTCAGATAGATGGTCATAAGAGGCAGGACCCCCTTTATAAAGTGGCATTGTAACTTCGCATGAGTGGTGGTCACGAAAGTGCTTTTTCACAAGGCAACTGGACTGTTTTTCCCTGAAGACATTTTTGCTTCTCCTCCAAGGAGTTTCTTCGGTTCTGCCATAAATTATTGTTTTCCAGTGCCACGGGGCTTGCCATTCACGGTTGGGGAGGGTGATACGCAGCTGCCAGCCGCCGCTCCAATGCCGGACACCGCCACAGAGCTGGGAAGTCGCCAGCGCCGCCCCAGCCACAAGAACGGACCAGTTGGCTGCCTGGTACGGCTCTCTGTTCCCCCCTCTCTTTGCGGCCCAACGGCCTGCCGCTCCCGAGGCAGGGAGCTCACAGCCACTGATGGAACCGCCGGACTGTGGGCGGGGGGCAGCTGGTCGACAACATACCTCCAGGAGAGCCGCCGTCGATGGGCCTATGCAGCAGGCAGCCAGTGAGGGCCATGGCCAGCCGCGAAACAGCTGAGCGACGCAGAAGGAAGCTGGCAAAGATCGTGGCCATCGGCGAAGCAGCTGACCGGTGCGGCCGATTGCTACCTGGCACAGGGAGACGCGGGAGGCCTCTGGGGGTCAAGGAGAGGGCATTGACGGCCAGTCAGAGCAGCAGAGGCTCGGAAAACGCTGGAAGCGTGGAACCGAGCCTGGGCAACCGGATTGGGACACAGCAGGGCGGGGCCGCTCCAGAGGAAAGCCTCCAGAAGAGGCTTTTATAACAGTCAGGCAGATGGTGGTTAGCAGTTGGGGGTGGGGTTCTGGGGTGTGGCACAGTTATGTAAAGCACTGGGAGCAATTCACTCCCAGTGCTGACTTTTTGCTTGTTAAGAAAGCAAAAATCACCTTGATTTCACCTCGTACCTGCGTTCCTGGCTTTTGCTTTCCTGGACGACAAAGGACGTTGTGACAGTAACTTTGAACGGTCAGTAAACAAGGGGTTGTTAGTTGAGGATTACCTGTGTTGTGCTCCTTGGTTCAGCACCTCCCTTTGTTTGCAACGGATGTTGGACAACCTATCAGGTATCTGGTGTGAATGCAATTGCAGAAAGCCCACGTTGGCAGTCTGTAAAGAAGGGAGACACCCTGTCTAGGTAAGATACTGGGCAGGACTGGGTCAGAGCTGCACCACGTTAATTATGTTGGAGGGCCACCTGGCCTTGGTGCCCACAGCTTTGCAACAATTTATTAATTAGAATTTTATCCAACCTTTATTGCCTTATGTCATTCAAAGCAGGGAGCAGCCATATTGCTTCTTCCTCCTTCTTTTCCCATAACTACAACCCTTGAGGTGGGTTGGGCTGAGGGAGCCGGCCCAAGTCACCCAACCAACTTTCATGCCTAAGGTGGGACTAGAACTCCCCGTCTCCTGGTGATTGAGCCAAAGTCACTCAACCAGCTTTAATGACTAAGGTGGGACTAGAACTCACCGTCTCCTGGTGATTGAGCCAAAATCACTCAGCCAGCTTTAATGGCTAAAGTGGGACTAGAACTTACCACCTCCTGCTGATTGAGCCAAAGTCACTCAGCCAGCTTTAATGGCTAAGGTGGGACTAGAACTCACCGTCTCCTGGTGATTGAGCCAAAGTCACTCAGCCGGCTTTAATGGCTAAAGTGGGACTAGAACTCACGGTCTCCTGGTCATTGGCCCAAAGTCACCCAGCTGCTTTTCATGCCTAAGGCGGGACTAGCTATCACTGTATGCTATCTAGAGTTCTTGTGAGAGGGTGGCGAATAAATTTAATAAATAAATAAAACACACCGCATGGAAGGTGCCATGAAAGGATGATGAGCTGCTATCCAGGCTTGATTACCAATCATGGGACAAAATGTTCAGTGTACGTTGCAATTCAATCAAAGCTAAGTGCCCTCCCTTTTCTTCATGACCCATAACAAATTCTCCTTGACTACCGTTCAAGTGGATGTCAACCAAAGGGCGGGGTGTAGCTGTCCATCCGAAGGGCTGCATGTCGTCTTCCAAGGCTAGCAATTTATGGTGTTCTTCTAGCCTCGCTGTAATTGTTGCGATGAGGTAGACTCTATCTTTTATTCCTGATAGATTGGCAGAGCGATGCTAGGAAATGCCATAAATCACAAGCGCCTAAGCTAGAGTTTCCGGCATCATAAGCAGTGCCACGTCATTGTACAAGATTGGGTGGTGCAGTTTGGGTACCTGGTATGATTGGGCTATGCTGGTGCATAACGTTGTTATTTTGAGGAGTTTAGTGTCATAATTTTGATTTCTCCTTCATATTAAGGAAAGTTTAGAAGTGTAGAGCTCATTCTGAGTTAAGCTGCTTGCTTTCTGCTGCTGGCGGAGAGGGCTTGTGTGGGTTGGTTGTGGGGTCCATCAACAGACACATCGACCTACAACCAGCCTATGAACCTCTCAGGATCCAAATCCACCACACAGCCAATGAGAGACAGCACCGACCTCAACCATCCCGCACAAGCCCCCATCACCACCAGCAGTTCATGTCCCAAGGATCCTGACCTGATGTAACCTCCCCAGACCCATTCCAAGAATCAGTGATGACTCACATCTGACCCATCACAAGACCCTCACTCAACACACCCACCCCTGAAGCCCTGATCAACAGAAGAACACCGACACTGACGTCCCCTCAACTCGGCTGAAGATGGTCACGAAATGTTCGGAAACCCCCCCGCAAGCTCGGAGAATGAACCTTGACCCTCAACCTTAACTACACCACGGATCACAAACTTGTTACTCACACCAAGTCCCGCTGAGTTAGAGGCGTATCTTGGGAAATCAAGATGGATTTTACGGGAAGGAATGTGACCAGTTTTCTCTCGTGGTTTTTATCACTTCCTGGACTTTGGGGCTAAACTTGCGGGGCGATTCCATCGTCTTTGCAGGCATGTACTCTTGAGATGGTGTGAGACTTTGGTTGACGCTCGTGATTTTTAATTTTTTTTTGCACTCATATCAGAAGCACCGAGGCACCGATTAGCTGGTGATGTCACCGTTGCGATGGGGAAGTCCTGTTGAAGGCTCCTCCCATGTCCCCAGCAGGAGCTGGAGCGAAGGACGGGAGCTCAACCCTGCCCTACAGCAGTTCTTGGGTCTCAAACGTCAGATCACTAACCTCCTACCCAACTTTTCAACCGCTCGTGCTCTGACGCATGTGATAATCCATTCATATTTTGGCTGCTCCCTGCTTACAGCTGTTTGTTGTTGTGGGTGGCAAGGAGAAGGAGACGGACTTGTTTATTTCCCGAACAGATTCCCCAGGATAAATAATGAGCAGAGGAGAAAGACGTCCAAGAAATGATCACGAGGATTCTTGTGTGTGGGCTCGGATAATTGAGCAGAAGGCTCGCAGAATACCGAAGCAGGTTTTGATGGACAAGTGGCTGGGATTTCTCCCCACCCCCTCCTCCCTTTCCTCCCAATTATGAATACAAGCAGAAAAAACAAATCTCTTAAATCACAATTTAGGCAGCAGGAAGTGAAGCTGCAGTTGGATAGGTCTTGATTTGTCAAGAGGCAAGTTGTCGGCCACAAAAAAAGGGCTGAAGGCAAAGGGGTTCCCCACCCTGGCCACTTGAAGAGGCAGAGACTTCAATTCCCAGAATCCCCCAGCCTTTGTCTCTGCAATTTGATCCTTGATTGGAAGAAAAGGATGACAGCTGAACTCTGCGTTGGGTGTGTTTTGCTAAACTCACAACTAAGGATCCCACAAATGTTCTTCAGCTGTGGTTAGTACACAATACCTCTGAAATAAGCAGGTTTTTTTTTAACTAATCAATCAGAATACAGCTGGAAGGGACCTTGGAGGTCTTCTAGTCCAACCCCTTGCTCAGGCAGGAGACCCTATACCATTTCAGACAAGTGGATGTCCACTGTTTTCTTGAAAACCTCCAGTGTTGAAGAACCCACAACTTCTGGAGGCAAAGCTGTTCCACTGGTTAATAGTCCTCATTGTTAGGTAGTTTCTCCTTAATTCCAGGCTGCTTCTCCCCTTCATTGGTTTCCATCCATTGTTTCTTGTCCTGCCCTCTGGTGCTTTGCTCAATAGTAGTAACTGTGAGAGGGATCTCGGAGTTCTAGTGGACAATCACTTAGATATGAGCCAGCCGTGTGCTGCAGCGGCCAAAAAAGCCAACACAGTTCTGGGCTGCATTAATAGAGGGATAGAATCAAGATCACGAGAAGTGTTAATACCACTTTACAAGGCCTTGGTAAGGCCACACTTGGAATACTGCATCCAGTTTTGGTCACCACGATGTAAAAAAGATGCTGAGACTCTAGAAAGAGTACAGAGAAGAGCAACAAAGATGATCAGGGGGCTGGAGGCTAAAACATACAAGGAACGGTTGCTGGAATTGGGTATGTCTAGTTTAACGAAGAGAAGGACGAGGGGGGACATGATAGCAGTGTTCCAATATCTCAGGGGCTGCCCCAAAGAAGAGGCAGTCAAGCTATTCTCCAAAGCGCCTGAAGGCAGGACAAGAAGCAACGGATGGAAACTCATCAAGGAGAGAAGCAACCTAGAACTAAGGAGAAACTTCCTGACAGTGAGAACAATTAACCAGTGGAACCACCTGCCTCCAGAAGCGGTGAATGCTCCAACACTGGAAGTTTTTAAGAAGAGACTGGACAGCCCTTTGTCCCAAATGGTATAGGGTTTCCTGCCTGAGCAGGGGGTTGGACTAGATGACCTCCAAGGTCCCTTCCAACTTTATTATTATTATTATGGATCCTCGCACAGTCAGCCAGATGTTCAGACTGGATTTGGCATTTTGTCTACCTATCGAGTCCTTACCCAGGACTGGGATAGGCAGATGTGGATGTTTGATGGTATTACAGATATCGTATTATTATTATTATTATTATTATTATTATTATTATTATTATTATTATTATTATTATTATTATTATTATTATTATATAAACAGACCCCTCTCTTCCTTGTGGCAGCCCCTCAAATACTGGAAGATAGTTATCATGTCACCCCTCGTCCTTCTTTTCCCTAGACTGGCCCCACCGAATTCATTTCTGCTGCCTGAGCTAAGCCTATTTTATGCAAGGCAAACCACAAGGATAATTATGCCATAATAATTCCGGAATTCATCGCTGCAAAGGATGACCTGTACCTTAGATGGGATGACAAAGGAGATAAGGTACTGTCACTCCGTTCGTGCTAAGATTGTCGCCCGCGGGAATTAATCGATTCGTGCGATTCTGAAAGTCAGGATAAATCTCCCCATCGCTATCTTGTCCCATTCTTAATTATATAACTATCGTGTCCTTTCTCTATCCCTGCCAGCTCTCTTCGGCCGTAATCCCGGCTTTGCTTGCGTTTGCTGTCTTCCTTTTTTCCTTATTTAACGGGATGTTCTGACTTTGAAAGGCGTCGTAGCGTTGACGTTGGCGATGTGGCGGTGGTGAACCAGGGAGGGAGATTGGTCAATGGAATATCTAATCTCCTCTCAATCCAGACCCTGGTCCAAAGGCTTAATACTCCTTTTTCCTCCTGTTTTGCCAACAACAAGAACAACCCTGTGGGGTGGGCTAGGCTGAGAGAGAGTGACTGGCCCAGTGTCATCCAGCTGGCTTTCATGCCTAAAGTGGGACTAGAACTCACCGTCTCCTGGTGATTGGCCCAAAGTTATCCAGGCACTTTCATGCCTAAGGCTGTAATAGAACTCTCGGTCTCCTGGTAATTGGCCCAGAGTCACCCAGCCAGCTTTCATGCCCAAGGTAGTACTAGAACTCACCATCTCCTGGTGATTGGCCCAATGATACCCAGCTGGCTTTCATGCCTAAGGCAGTACTAGAACTCACCATCTCCTGGTGATTGGCCCAATGACACCCAGCCGGCTTTCATGCCTAAGGCAGTGCTAGAACTCACATTCTCCCTGTGATTGACCCAAAGTCACCCAGCTGGCTTTCATGCCTAACCTAGTACTAGAACTCACTATCTCCTGGTGATTGGCCCAAAGTCATCCAGCTGGCTTTCATGGCTAAGGCAGGACTTGAACTTACCGTCTTCTGGTGATTGGTCCAAAGATACCCAGTCAGTTTTCATGCCTAAGGCGGGACTAATGCATGAACGTTTCTGAACTCTGATGGAACATGTACTGTACATCTTAGCGGAGGCTTGTGATGTGAGGAGAGCTCAATACGCAACCCTGACAGGTTGGCGTGGCCTTTCCAGACCCAGAGTTATAATAATAATAATAAAGTTGGAAGGGACCTTAGAGGTCATCGAGTCCAACCCCCTGCTCAGGCACGAAACCCTATACCTGTGGTTCTCAACCTTTTTAATGCCGTGACCCCCAACCGGTTGTAAGTCGAGGACTACCCAACCGGTCGTAAGTCGAGGACTACCCAACCGGTCGTAAGTTGAGGACTTTTCCTGCCTGGGAGCGCCGCGCATGCGTGGTGCCGCCCCCTGCGCCAGCCGAGGCGTAGCTGGCAAGCGGCAGAGACGATGCAGGCCGACCACCGGCTGGACCACCAGCTGGCCCAGCCCAAGGGAGGTAAGGCACCCGCCGGGCCCCATGCGTGCCAGCAACCCTCCCTGCGCCCGCCGGCCTCCCACCTCCCACCCCTGGCCCTCTTTTACTTATATTTTTAGTAGTTGCTCAGCAGGGAGGGGTGGAAGCTTCCAGACAGCTTGCCTTCGCTGCAGACAACTTGCAGCACTATTTGCAGACTGGGACTTTTGGCGGGCTCAGCAGGGCAGAGACAGCCTGGACAATTCCTATTGGCTTTTGAAAGCCAATAGAATTAGACTCAAAGAGAGTCTATCCTATTGGCTTTCAAAAGCCAATAGAATAAAAGGGAGTAGCACAGCTAAGGAAAAGGGAAAAAAAATGGCGGACTGCATTGTTTGGCGACCCCCGTGAAATGGTCATTCGACCCCAAATGGAGTCCCGACCCACAGGTTGAGAACCACTGGCCTACACTATTTCAGACAAATGGCTGTCCAGTGTCTTCTTAAAAACTTCCAGTGTTGGAGCACTCACCGTTTCTGGAGGCAGGTTGTTCCACTGGTTAATTGTCCTCACTGTCAGAAAGTTTCTCCTTAGTTCTAGGTTGCTTCTCTCGATTAGTTTCCATGATCCGTTGCTTCTTGTCCTGCCTTCAGGCGCTTTGGAGAATAGCTTGACTCCCTCTTTTTTGGGGCAGCCCCTGAGATATTGGAACACTGCTATCATGTCCCCCCTCGTCCTTCTCTTCATTAAACTAGACATACCCAGGTATGGTTGAACCACAGCTTCTGGATCATTGGCTATTGCATTTATTTACAACAAATGCTTCTATTCCACTTCAGCCTTAAGCAGCTTAGTGGCATCACTGAGCAGAAAGTGAGTGTAGGCTTATCCCAAGGAGGAGTCTGATTTGACGGCTGGGCCCTCGTTAATCTCAAAAGTGGATATAAAATATGTAGCTTAAGCAGGCATTTGATTCCAGTTGGAGGAAAGCGAGGCCAATTCTAGCAGTTCCAAACGGTGAGCCCTGTTCTGTCTCCCCAGACAGTCAAGGACCAACTTAGAACTAAGGAGAAATTTCCTAACAGGGAGAACAATCAACCGGTGGAACTCCTTGCCTCCAGAATTTGTGGGTGCTCCAACACTGGAAGTTCCCAAGAAGAGACTGGACAGCCATTTGTCTGGAATGGCGTAGTAGGGTCTCCTGCTTGAGGACCTCCAAGGTCCCTATTATTTTATGTTCTATGTCAGGAGTCTTCAAATTTAGCCCTTTGATGACTTGTGGACTTCAACTCCCAGAATTCCTCAGCCAGCGTGCCTGGTTGAGGAATTCTGGGAGTTGAAGTCCACAAGTCATAAAGGGGCCAAGTTTGAAGACCCCTGTCTTTAATCTAACAAACAAAATGGAGGCTGGCTAAGGAATTCTGGGAGTTGAAGTCCACCAGTCATAAACGGGCCAAGTTGGAAGACCCCTGCCTTAAATCTATCAAACAAAATGGAGGCTGGCTGAGGAATTCTGGGAGTTGAAGTCCACCAGTCATAAACGGGCCAAGTTGGAAGACCCCTGCCTTAAATCTATCAAACAAAATGGAGGCTGGCCGAGGAATTCTGGGAATTGAAGTCCACAAGTCATAAAAGGGCTAAGTTTAAAGACCCCTGTTCTATGTCCTCCTTTCCCCCCAGGGGTCTAACACCTAACCTCTTTACCAAAAGTCAGAGGGGGTCAGCCTATTCTCCAAAGCACCTGAAACAGATGGAGACTAATCAAGGAGAGAAGCAACCAAGAACTGAGGAGAAATTTCCTGACAAGAGTAATTAACTTAACTCCAGAACTTGTGGGTGCTCCATCACTGGAGGCATTTTTTAAGAAGAGATTGGACAGCCATTTGTTCCAAATGCATAGGGTCTCCTGGTGAATCGGGGGGTTAGACTAGAAGAGGGGGGGTATGATAGCAGTGTTCCAATATCTCAGGGGCTGCCCCAAAGAAGAGGGAGTCAAGCTATTCTCCAAAGCACCCGAAGGCAGGACAAGAAGCAATGGATCATGGAAACTAATCAAGGAGAGAAGCAACCTAGAACTAAGGAGAAACTTCCTGACAGTCAGAACAATTAACCAGTGGAGCCACCTGCCTCCAGAAGCGGTGAATGCTCCAACACTGGAAGTTTTGAAGAAGAGACTGGACAGCCATTTGTCTGAAATGGTATAGGGCAGGGGTAGGCAACCCTGGCTGTTTTAGGACTTGTGGACTTCAATTCCCAGAATTCCTGAGCCAGGAATTGAAGTCCACGAGTCCTAAAAGAGCCAAGGTTGCCTACCCCTGGTATAGGGTTTCCTACCTGAGCAGGGGGTTGGACTAGATGACCTCCAAGGTCCCTTACAACTTTATTATTATTATTATTATTATTATTATTATTATTATTATTATTATTATTGATCATTGCACAGTCATCCAGATGTTCAGATTGGATTTGGCATTTTGTCTACCTATCGAGTCCTTACCTAGGACCTGGGATAGGCAGATGTGGATGTTTGATGGTGTTACAGGTATCGTCGCAGGATGGAAGCAGTTCCTAGTAAGGCCGCCTTTTGCAATTGACTAATAGCGAATTTGTCAATGCCATTATTATTATTATTATTATTATTATTATTATTATTATTATTATTATGGATCATCGCACAGTCAGCCAGATGTTCAGACTGGATTTGGCATTTTGTCTACCTATCGAGTCCTTACCCAGGACCTGGGATAGGCAGATGATAATGATGATGATGATGATGATGATGATTACCTCCAAGATCCTTTCCACCCCCTATTATTCTATGTTCTGAGAGCCTTGGATTAAATCAGCTGGATGTGATGTAGTGGTGCCTTTGGCTAACTGTTCACCTAAATTTGCAAACCTGTCCTTCCAAGAATGCAGTGGTCCGAGAACCCAAGATTTGATTCTTTCTCCAAACCATCATCCATATCCGTATCCAGAACATCATCAATCACTTCTACAGTGGTTTGAAGATGCAGTTGTGGAAGACCGTCACACGTCCCATTTTCCCTTAAAACACCTTGAGAGTTGTTCTTAAGGAAGAGCAGTCAGTTTTGCCCACGCCAAATTAGTATGATTTGGCTGGAAAAATTATTACTTGGTGTTTTGCATTTGTTCAACGAGCTAATGGGGTGTCTGGACAAAGGCCACCGTTGTGTGATCGCTTTGGATTGTTAAAATGATGTAAGTGGACCTAAAGTAGTTAAAGGTCCAGCTTTGGGTCTTCAGAAGCAGACAGAACCAGACCACTTAGGTTCAAACAGGAGAAAATTTGCAACAAACAGGAATATTTAAAATGCTCTTTGTCTCCTCAAGCGGATTCCATTCCAGAGTATTTTGGATTATTCATGGCGCTTTTGTTTTGCTTGTCTATCAGGCGTAACAGTGTTTTTCTCCCAAGAAAAGTCTCAGTAATTTGTATCTTAGTTTGTTGCCAGTGTTCAAGTCGGCCTTTAATGAAGCTGTTTTGCCCTAGTTTGTCAGTTTCTGCATACACGTACAGAGGAAAAACTACTATGGATGCACCTGGGCATTATTATGCTTGAATCTTTTAGTTTTTGGTTTTGTTTTCCTTCCAAAATCAGCTGGATTGGAATGAGCGGCACAGTGGCCTAGAGGTGAAGACACTTGCCTCCCACTCGGATGGTTGAGAGTTCAATCCCAGGCAGTGTCAGATATTTCTCTATCGCAGCGGTTCTCTCAACCTGTGGGTCGGGACCCCATTTGGGGTCGAACGACCATTTCACGGGGGTCGCCAAACAACGCAGTCCGCCATTTTTTCCCCCTTTTCCTTAGCTGTGCTACTCCCTTCTATTGGCTTTTGTTGTGAGCTCTCCAAGGTCCTGAAATTATTCTTGTTATGCCACAAGTCTGTCTTTCTGTGGGTGACTTTGGGGACCGAAGGGGTGAAATTCTGCCTAGATAGGACACAATTAGATAAGAGAGACAGGAGCCCCCAGTGGCTTAATGGCAGAGGAAGAAGCTTAGGAAGAACCACACTAATGGATCAAGCAGTTCAAAGTGCTGGCAGGAAGTTTGAATCCTTGAGTTACAAGCATTCATTTAGTGACCGTTCAAAGTCACAACGGCATTGGAAAAAAACGTTTTTCACACTTAACGGCTGTCACAGCATCCCCTTGGTCACATGATCAAAGCTCGGATGCTTGGCAACTGACTCCTGTTTATGTCTCTTGCTGTATCCCGGGGCTGTGTGATTTCCCCCTTTTTGCGACCTTCTGACCAATGGGGATGAAGCCAGATTCGCTTAACAACCGTGTGACTCATTTAGCAACGGCAGTGATGCACAACGGTGGCAAGAAAGATCGTAAAACGGGGCAGAACGGAGTACGTGTCTCTCTCTTCGCCACGGAAATTTGGGGCTGAGCGGTGCTTGTAAGCGAAGGACTCCCTGTTTTGCAAAGATTGTGTTAATGTAGCTTTACAAGAAAGCAGAAATGAGTCTGGTTGAACTGGGGGAGAGCCAGCGGGGAAATTGGGGGGACCCCGTATAGGATCCTATCTTGTAGTTTAGGATCGGGCGTTTTTGGTTTCACGGCGGCATTCCTGCGATACTTCCAAAATTCTGAGCCAAAATGCATTCTCAGCTGTTAGATCTCCCAGCAATTGTTACCCAGAAGAAACCTTGGCTATTAATGTCACATTCTCACAGCCTTTCAGTCTGTCCCACAGTGATTTGCTGCATTGTTTTAGCAAATGCCAAAGCTTGCTCATGTCCCTTGCGAAAAAAACCCATTGTTTCTATCAGAAAGTAGGGCCTGGCTGTTGAGAATTTATCTCTCTTGATGGTTTTTTTTTTTTTTTTGGGTTTTTGGCATCCTTAAATCTATAAATCTGATTTTTGGAGCTGCTGCAAAACGAAACCCAAACCGTGAAGAACGGTTAAAGATTTGGGTATGTCTAGATTAATGAAAAGAAGGATTAGGGGGGACATGATAGCAGGGTTTCAATATCTCAGGGGCTGCCCCAAAGAAGAGGGAGTCAAGCTATTCTCTAAGGCGCCTGAAGGCAGGACAAGAAGCAGCGGATGGAAACTGATCAAGGAGAGAAGCAACCTAGAACTAAGGAGGAATTTCCTGATAGTGAGGACAATTAACCAGTGGAACAACCTGCCTCCAGAAGCTGTGAATGTTCCAACATTGGAGGTTTTTAAGAAGACACTGGACAGCCACTTGTCTGAAATGGTATAGGGTTTCCTGCCTGAGCAGGGGGTTGGACTAGATCAGTGGTTCTCCACCTGTGGGTCAGGACCCCATTTGGGGTCGAACGACCATTTCATAGAGGTTGCCAAACAACGCAGTCTGCCATTTTTTCCCCCCTTTTCCTTAGTGTGCTACTCCCTTTTATTCTATTGGCTTTTGAAAGCCAATAGAATAGACTCACTTGAATAGAGTCTAATTCTATTGGCTTTCAAAAGCCAATAGGAATTGTCCAGGCTGTCTCTGCCCTGCTGAGCCCGCCAAAAGCCCCATTCTGCAAACGGTGCTGCACCAGTTGAGTAGTCCTTGACTTACGACCGGTTGAGTAGTCCTCGACTTACGACTGGTTGGGGTCGTGGCATTAAAAAGGTTGAGAACCACTGGACTAGATGACCTCCAAGATCCCTTCCAACTCTATTCTGATTCTCAGTATTCTGAGTCTCACATTATTGGTAAGCTGTGCCTTGACATAATTGGAAACAGTGAGTTTTATTTATAGAGGTTGATCGTGTGACTGCAGACAGAACTTCGAGGACTTCCATTACCATCGTAGTTTTCAATAGTCCCTGGGAGGACTGGACACAACCCATTTCACCTGTGTGAAAAAAAAAATCTGAATTCAACCTTTGTGTTTATTTATTTATTTATTTATTTATGAGACTTATATACCGCTTTAAGTGCAAGCACTCTCTAAGCGGTGTACACCAGTAAGCAATGTACATATATATGTTGCAGATATGTAGAGCATATAAAATAACAGAGTTGGAAGGGACCGTGAAGGTCATCTAGTCCAGCCCCTTGCTCAAGCAGGAGATCCTATTACCATTTCAGACAAGGGGCTGTCCAGTCTCTTCTTAAAAACCTCCAGTGATGGAGCATTTACAATTTCTTGAGGCAACTTCTGTTCACTGATTAATTGTCCTCACTGTCAGGAAGTTTCTCCTTAGTTCTAGGTTGCTTCTCTCCTTGATGAGTTTCCATCCGTTACTTCTTGTCCTGCCTTCGGGTGCTTTGGAAAATAGGTTGATCCCCTCTCCTCTGTGGCAGCCCCCCAAATATTGGAAGATTACTATCGTGTCACACCCCCCGGTCCTTCTCTTCATGAAACCAGACCTACCCAATTCCAGCAACCGTTCTTTATATGTTTTAGCCTCCAGTCCCCTGATCATCTTTGCTGCTCTTCTCTGTCCCCCTTTCCCATATCACCCACTTTAATATTCCCTTCCCCCCTCATGCCTGGCTGTGGAATTCGGGGAGTTGAAGTCCACAAGTCATCAAAGGGCCAAGTTTGAAGACCCCTGGCTTATGTGGTCCATGCTGGCTGTGGAATTCTGGGAATTGAAGTCCACAAGTCATCAAAGGGCCAAGTTGGAAGACCCCTGTTCTAAGTTGGTGTTCGTAAATGAAGGAAGTACCTGAGGCTGAAATGGCATCGTATTGTGTTGATTGGACGGTGAGGATTTAATCCTTCCCTGCCCGACCTGGGATCCACAAACATCCACAGATGGTCCCAATGAAGGATCTCCTTCCCGGACGATCCCCCCATTGGCCCTCACCCTCTCTTCTTGCGGAGATTCCCCCCCCCCGTGCACTTTTTGAATTTCATCATCCTCGGGAAGTTCTCGTGACTTCCTCAACTTGACAGCCAACTATAAATTCCCGCCCCTCCCCCCCCCCGCGGAAGGGTTATTGCCAGGGCTGGCGGAAAATCTCTCCACATTAATTTTTCAGAGCCTTCCTGGCAAAATCTAATTAAGCCAAGCAACCCGAGCAGCGTGCAAATCCTTCCTGCCGTCGGGTTGTTTTGTCACCGAGACGATGAAGGGAAGAAAGCCGAAGCGGGCATGGATTGGGAC
>CM077923.1:91414829-91464829 GCA_039797435.1 Crotalus adamanteus | reverse complement strand
CCATGCTGGCTGAGGAATTCTGGGAGTTGAAGTCACAAGTCATAATAGGGCCAAGTTTGAAGACCTCCTGATCTAGATCCTCCTTTGACCGACCTCGGAAGAATGGAAGGCTGAGTCAACCTTGAGCCAGTGAGAATCGAACTGCTGGCAGTGGGCAGTGAGTTGGCCTGCAATAATGTATTCTAGCCACTGCGCCACTATGGCCTGGCCTGCCTGCCTGCCTTCCTTCCTTCCTGCCTTCCTTCCTTCCTTCCTTCCTGCCTGCCTGCCTGCCTGCCTTCCTTCCTTCCTTCCTTCCTTCCTTCCTTCCTTCCTTCCTTCCTTCCCTTCCTTCCTCCTTCCTACCTACCTACCTACCTACCTACCGACTGACTTAGCAATAGCACTTAGACTTATATACCAGCTTCACAGCACCTTACAGCCCTCTCTAGTGGATTTACAGAGTAAGCCTGTTGCACCCAACAATTTGGGTCCTCATTTTACTCACCTTTGGAAGGATGGAAGGCTGAGTCAACCCTGATCCAGTCAGGATTGAACTCCAGACTGCGGGCAGAGTTAGCCTGCATGTGCCATCCGGGGCTCCTATACAACTCTCCAACCCTAACCCTAATCCTAACTCTATACAACTCTCTTTCGCCTCCAGTTAGCCCCAGTGTAATCTTTACTATTTAATTATTTTATTTATAGCCCACATTTATTTATCTTTTTTTACAAACAACTCAAGGCAATGAACATATCTAATACTCCTTCTTCCGCCTATTTTCTCCGCAACAACAACCCTGTGAGGTGGATTGGGCCAAGAGAGAGTGAATGGCTCAAAGTGACTCAGCCGTCTTTCATGCCGATGGCAGGACTAGAACTCCCAGTCTCCTGGTGATTGGCCCAAAGACATCCAATTTGCTTTCATGCCTAAGGCAGGACTAGAACTCCCCATCTCCTGGTGATTGGCCCAAAGACACGCAGTTTGCTTTCATGCCTAAAGCGGGACTAGAACTCCCAGACTCCTGGTGATTGGCCCAAAGTCACCCAGCTTGCCTTCATGCCTAAGGCGGGACTAGAACTCCCCGTCTCCTGGTGATTGGCCCAAAAACACCCAGTTTGCTTTCATGCCTAAGGCAGGACTAGAACTCCCCATCTCCTGGTGATTGGCCCAAAGACACCCAGTTTGCTTTCATGCCTAAGGCGGGACTAGAACTCCCAGTCTCCTGGTGATTGGCCCAAAGTCACCCAGCTCGCTTTTATGCCTAAGGCGGGACTAGGACTCACCATCTCCTGGTGATTGGCCCGAAATCACCCAGCCGGCTTTCATGCCTAAGGCAGCACTAGAATTCACTGACTCCTGGTGATTGGCAGCACTAGAATTCACTGACTCCTGGTGATTGGCCCAAAGTCACCTAGCTGGCTTTCACGCTGAAGGGAGGACTAGAACTCCAAGTCTCCTGGTGATTGGCCCAAAGACACCCAGTTTGCTTTCATGCCTAAGGCAGGACTAGAAGCTCACCGTATCCTGTTGATTGGCCCAAAGTCCCCCCTCTCCCCTCCTCCTTTACATGGTTAGTGCCTCCCTGTCTCCATCCAGGCCCTTCATGTCTCCTAATGCAGCCCCCCCCCCGCCCCTGCCCGTCCTCTCCTTGCCTTTCCCCCCACCTTCCCCCAAAGTATGGGTGGACTCTACCTCCAGTAAACAAATAAACAACCCAATGAAACGAATAACCGTTGCCATGTAAAACTGCACCGTGGTGGACCCATTTAATCTCAGCGTTTGAGGCTTAATGAAGCCAAGGGAGAGTTTTGACCCTGACTTAATTCTTTAAAAGCCCCCTTCCTCTCCTCTCCCCACGTGGCTTTTGAGGCCAGATTGACCAAAGAGAAAAAAGAAAAAGAAAAGAAAATGGAAATAACAAGTAAGGGACTTATGGTGAAGGTTGTTGTTTTTTTTTTTTTCCCAGCGCAGGGCTGGCTGATGGAATGCACCCTTGCGTGCTGCATCCTTGCAAAATACCCTCATCTCATTTTGGTGGGTTTTTTTGTTTTTGTTTTTTTGCCCTTCGTGTTTTTGGAAAGCGTGCCTCTTTCTTCATTCTCCCCCCCCCCCACACACACACACCCCTGCTTCTGCCTTCCCGGAAGCATAAATTAGATTACAATGTACATAGTGGGTTGTTTTTTTTTCCCTCCGCTCGCCCATGTTGGGGCACATCTGCCGGACCTTCTGCGGTTAATGGCTTCCCACTAAAAAAAATGAAATATAATAAAGGTTATGATGCCTCCGTTTTAACCTCTTGAACTCCATCACATAGAAGCATTTTGGGAGGGGGGGGTGTTCTGAGGATGAGTTAACCCCCAGCCCTCCCTCTTCCCTTTTCCACTCTGCATTTTAAATGGCTCTTGATCATGTCTGTGTGCCTGTGTGTGTGTGTGTGTGTGTGTGTCTCTCTCTCTCTGTGTGTGTGTGTGTTTAGAGCTGCCCCTGACTGTTTTGGCTTCAATCTGCTTTTTGTCACCCTTCAGGAACAATGGGGGGGGGGGGGAACCAGGGCTCTGTCGGATAAATGTGTTTTTCCTGGTAGGATTGGAAGGATTATTTTGCACACTCTTAAGTAAGCGATAGGGCGGAGGAGAAGAGAGAGGAGAAAAGGAAGGCTGAAGGAAGTAATGTGCAAATTCCAGAACCTTTGGAGGTGTGAAAGAATTCAATTATAATCTCCCATTGATTATTTTCTCTCAAAGAAAGAAAGAAAGAAAGAAAGAAAGAGAAGAAAGAAAGAAAGAAAAGAAAGAAAGAAAGAAAGAAAGAAAGAAGAGAAAGGAAAGAAAGAAAAGAAAGAAAGAAAGAAAGAAAGAAAGAAGAAATTGTTTGGTCCGAACCTTTAAATATCAACCCTGTTCTTATTGCCCAAAAGATAGATCTAGAGCAGTACTTCTCCACAAACCCAGATTTACCCTTTTCAGAATGTGGTGGGTTCAAAATTAAAAAATAAAAATAAAAAACCCAAATAGATTGCATCAGGGAAAGATGTATTAAAGAAGAAAAATGCTGCTTGCAGACAGGGGATCTTGAGAGCAGATTTAGCATAGCTGACTCAGGAATTCTGGGAGTTGAACTCCACCAGTCATAAAAAGAGCCAAGGTTGCCCTACCCCTGGTCTAGTTTGAATGAAGAGAAGGACGAGGGGGGACATGATAGCAATGTTCTAATATCTCAGGGGCTGCCACAAAGAAGAGGGAGTCAAGCTATTCTCCAAAGCACCTGAAGGCAGGACAAGAAGCAACGGGTGGAAACTCATCAAGGAGAGAAGCAACCTAGAACTAAGGAGAAACTTCCTGACAGTTAGAACAATTAACCAGTGGAACAACCTGCCTCCAGAAGTAGTGAATGCTCCAACACTGGAAGTTTTTAAGAAGACACTGGACAGCCATTGTCTGAAATGCTATAGGGCAGGGCTTTTCAACCAGTGGTACGGGTACCACCTGTGGTACATTGGCACCTGGCAGGTGGTACGCGACCATCCTAGAAAAGTGGTAGTGGGGGGAGGGGAATGAGCTGAACCGGTGGCAGCACTGCACAAGCCTGAGCGAGAGACGGCTGGAGCTGCAGGGCTGTCAGGGCTCAGTGGAAGCGCCAGGATCAGTGCAGCTTTCCAGCTGATCGGCGCTTCTTCGGGGCTGTCAGGGCTCAGCGGAAGCACCAGGATCAGCGCCAGGCTCCAGCTGGAGCTCGGCGCTGATCCTGGTGCTTCTGCTGAGCCCAGAAGAAGTGCCAATCAGCTGGAATGTTGCAGCCTCTCCAGGGTCTTGTGATTTACATTCAGATGCTTGGCAACGGATTCGTATTATGACGGTCACAGTGTCCCAGGGTCACGTGAAGTGACCAAAACCTGCTGCAACCACCCAGCAGACGGGGGGGAATAAAACCAAACATCCCCCACCCCACCTCCGCTGGCCAATCCTCAACAGAAATGCTCCCAACAATGAAAACCTCGGACAGGAGGAAGAGCACGGCCGGGCGGGCAGGCAGGTGTCTTGCTCGGCTGTGGCTTGGGGGGGCTCTTTTTCAGTGTCATTGTAACTTCGAACAATCACTAAGCGAACTGTTGTAAGTCGAGGACTACCTGTACTTTATCACTTTTTCCCTTTTTGGGGGGTCATCAAGTTTTTGACACCTTGCTAGGCAACTAGTGGTACTCGGATGTTGCCATACCCTAAAAGTGGCACAATGGGTGAAAAGATTGAAAAGCCCTGGTATAGGGTTTCCTGCCTGAGCAGGGGGTTGGACTAGATGACCTCCAAGGTCCCTTCCAATGATGAGGAGTTTTATTGGCTATAAGAACAAAATCCTGTGAGTCTGACTGTGCTAGACTCCCCCCCCCCTCTTCCTATACTCCAGTGTATTAGGGAGGTATCTATTTGAGCTGCTTTCCAAATGTTCTCTCACCGTTCTGGACTCTAAATAAGTTTCAGCCCTTTTGGCCTAAAAAAAATATGTGCTTGCATTATTTCTCCCTTAATCTCAACAGAAGTGTAAGATGTTAAGGAGTTTGGATTCCAAATATTCTCCAGGGGAGGCATGTTTTTAGCGCTTTCAAAAACATGAAAAACGGTGAGCTTCTCCAGAACTTGTTCTGTCTGTCTTTGGGGTGAGAGAAAGGCTATTTATGGGGAAGACGCCCAACGCTCTCGTGGGTCTTCACGTTTTCAGAGATCAACCATGTGAGCTTCAGGGCAAAGCTGCTGGATGTGGAATCATAGAATCGTAGCCTTGGAAGGGATCTGGAGGTCTTCTAGACCAACCTCCTGCCCAGGCAGGAGATTTATACACCAGACATGTCAAACACAAGCCTTGGCGCTTGCCCCGGTCCCACCTCCTTCTGCCAGAGACCCTCAGGTCTGTCTCACTCCTGCCCAGCGCCCCCACAGGCCCCCTTGACGCGAATGATGTAGAGCTGGCCACGCCCACCCAGTAGGCCACACCCATTCCATCCACGCCCACCCAGTAGGGCCGTGCCCCACCCTGGCCACACCTACCTGCCCCCCCCCCAAGGACAACCGCAATGCTGATGCAGCCCTCAATGAAATTGAGTTTGACACCCCTATTATATACCATCTCGGACAAATAGTTGTCCAACTATTTGGGAAAATCCCAAAGAATCTTCTGGAAGGCAAAGCAGATTCATAAGAGGGCTAGTATGGGCCTTCCTTCCTTCCTTCCTTCCTTCCTTCCTTCCTTCCTTCCTTCCCTTCTATCCTTCCTTCCTTCCTTCCTTCCTTCCTTCCTGACCTTCCTTCCTTCCTTCCATCATTCATTCATTCATTCATTCAATTTCTATGCTATCCCTCTCACTAACAAAGTGACTCTTGCCTTATCTTCCTTCCTTCTGGAAATCAGAAATGATAACCGAATAGAATAACAGAGTTGGAAGGGACTTTGGAGGTCATCTAGTCCAACCCTCTGCTCAGGCAGGAAACCCTATGCCATTTCAGACAAATGTCTGTCCAGTCTCTTCTTAAAAACTTCCAGTGTTGGAGCATTCACCGCTTCTGGAGGCAGGTTGTCCCACTGATTAATTGTCAGGAAGTTTTTCCTTAGTTCCAGTTGCTTCTCTCCTTGACTAGTTTCCATCTGCTGCTTCTTCTCCTGCCCTCAGATGCTTTGGAGAATAGCTTGATTCCCTCTTCTTTGGGGCAGCCCCTGAGATACTGGAAGGCTGCTATCATGTCCCCCCTCGTCCTTCTCTTCATTAAACTGGACATACTCCATTCCAGCAACCGTTCCTTGTATGTTTTAGCCTCCAGTCCCCTGATCGTCTTTGTTGCTCTTCTCTGCATTCTTTCTAGAACCTCCTCAACACTTTTTTACATCGTGGTGACCAAAAGTGGATGCGTGTACTTCAAGCTGAGAACAGATTAATACAATGCCCTTGACTTTCAGATCACAAGCTGGCGGTGCAGTGAAATAGCCGGTTTATGAATTTTAGTGTAGCTGGGGAAAGGACGTGTTAATCTTCTTCCCTTCTTTCTAATCGTCTGATTGACATTTCTTTTTGAAATGCCAACTTATATTTGTTCCTTGGGAGGAAACCTTGAAGGAGTTAAAGTCTTTTCTCCACAGGACAAAAAGTCTTAGAGAGAAAAGGAAGAAAATTGAATGAATTTAACTCTTCCCTCCCCAGATGCTTGATAAAACTAAGGATATAGGATCAGGGGTAGGCAACCTTGGCTCTTTTATGACTCGTGGACTTCAACTCCCAGAATTCCTGAGCCAGCCACGCTGAGGGGAAAGGGAGAGGTTTCCAAGCTGAGCCAGGCTGGCTCAGGAATTCTGGGAGTTGAAGTCCACAAGTCATGAGGGGGCCATAGTTCCCTCATGCTGGCTCAGGAATTCTGGGAGTTGAAATCCATGAGTCATCAAAGGGCCAAGTTGGAAGATCACTGCCAAAGAGGCTTGTAGCCATCATACTTCTGAGCATGGCTCAGCTTGGAAACCTCTCCCTTTCTCCTCATCATGGCTGGCTCAGGAATTCTGGGAGCTGAAGTCCATCAGTCATAAAAGGGGCCATTCAGCCATCCTGGCTCAAGAATTTCTGGGAGTTGAAATCCACGAGTCATAACAGAGCCAAGGTTGCCTACCCCTGTCCTAAGTCCTCCTGTTCTAAGCGGTGAGCCTTCTAGAGCAGGGGTAGGCAACCTTGGCTCTTTTATGACTGGTGGACTTCAACTCCCAGAATTCCTGAGCCAGCATGGCTCAGCTTGGAAACCTCTCCCTTTCCCCTCAGCACGGCTGGCTCAGGAATTCTGGGAGTTGAAGTCCACGAGTCATAAAAGAGCCAAAGTTGCCTACCCCTGATATAGGTAGTCCTTGACTTACGAACATAATTGACCCCCAAGTTTCTATTGCTAAGCAAGACAATTAAGTGAATTTTGCCCCATTTTATGACCTTTCCTGCTACGGTTGTTAAGTGAATCACTGCAGTGGTTAAATTAGTCACCCGGTTGTTAAGTAAATCTGGCTTTTTCTCATTGACTTTGCTTGTCAGGAGGTCGCAGAAGGGGATCACGTGACCCCAGGGCCATTGCAACTGTCAGAAGTACAAGTCAGTTTCCAAGTGTCTGAATTTTGATCACCGGACCACAGGGATGCTGCAGCAGTTGTAAATATGAAAAATGGTTCTACGTCATTTTTTCCCCCCCCAGTAACTTCCATTGTAACTTTGCACGGTTACTAAATGAACTTTCGTTAAGTCCAGGACTGCATGTAAGGCTAACAGCAACAACGGTTAGGGTTGGGAGTGGATCTATTTACTGTTCTCTAGAATTAAAAGTATTCTGTTAATTTACCCCAGGCGAAACAGCTCTCCGAAAATGGAGATATGCACACAGGAAAAAAAATAAATTAAAATTCATTTTATTCCCGCCGATAATGTAGATTAATGTTAGTTTTGCAGATTGGAGAACGGGTCATTTAACGTGTATGAGTTTCCCCCCACACACTTACATTTTTATTGCTTTTTATTTGTGTTTCTGGGTAAAGCATCTAGGCTTTGGAAACTGTCTTGATTTTCTCTTTTTCCAAAAAAAGGCAGGCGATCATTTATTTATTTATTTATTTATTTTTGTATATAATTAAGCTCTGCCTGGCAATGACCCTTTTCCAGCATCTCTTCAGATGAGTGTTTTGCAGCCAGATCTGTTTCGGAGCAACGATCCTCTCTCTCTCTCTCCAATCAATAATATATCAGAATGCTGATGTAACGGCCTTTTAATTAATTCTACATCTTATCGGTTTTACTTTTTGCCGCAGTGTTTATCGATTCCTTACCCTTGTTTTTAATTTTTTAGTCTACGGTTTCTGTATTGAATTGTTTTTTTTTTTTTTTGCCCCAGCTACTCTAATTTGAATGAAAGGTTTTGGAAAATGCTTAATGTAATGATAAAGTAGCAGAAAAAAAAGGGATATCCACTGACTGGCTGTCCAAATGGATGATAATAATAGTAGTAGTTGTAGTAGTAGTAGTAGTAGTAGTAGTAGTAGTAGTAGTAGTAGTAGTAGTAATAATAATAATGTTGGAAGGGACCTTGGAGGTCATCTAGTCCAACCCCCTGCTCAGGCAGGAAACCCTATGTACCCAGTGTTTCCCAAACTTGACAGTTTTAAGGCATGTGGACTTCAACTCCCAGAATTCCACAGCCAGCAACGCTGGCTGTGGAATTCTGGGAGTTGAAGTCCTCATGCCTTAAAATTGTCAAGTTTGGGAAACACTGCTATATACCAACAACTGGAGCACCACTTGAACACCATTGGCATTGACAAATTTGCTATTAGTCAATTCCAAAAGGCGGCCTTACTAGGAACTGCTTCCATCCTGCGACGATATCTGTAATACCATCAAACATCCACATCTGCCTATCCCAGGTCCTGGGTAAGGACCCGATAGGTAGACAAAATACCAAATCCGGTCTGAACATCTGGCTGACTGTGCGATGATCCATAATAATAATGTTGGAAGGACCTTGGGAGGTCATCTAGTCCAACCCCCTGCTCAGGCAGGAAACCCTCCACCATTTCGGACAAATGGCTGTCCAGTCTCTTCTTAAAGACTTCCAGTGTTGGAGCATTCACCGCTTCTGGAGGCAGGTGGTTCCACTGGTTTTATAGTTCTAACTGTCAGGAAGTTTCTCCTTAGTTCCAGGTTGCTTCTCTCCTTGATTAGTTCCCATCCGTTGCTTCTTATCCTGCCTTCACGTGCTTTGGAGAAGAGCTTGACTCCCTCTTCTTTGGGGCAACCCCTGAGAAACTGGAAGACTCCTATCATGTCCCCCTTAGTCCTTCTCTTCATTGAACTAGACATTAGAAAGAGTGTAGAGAAGAGCAACACAGACAATTAGGCTAAAAAATATGAAGAACAGTTGCTGGAATTGTGTATGTCTAGTTTAATGAAGAGAAGGACGAGGGGGGACCTGATAGCAGTCTTCCAATATCTCAGGGGCTGCCCCAAAGAAGAGGGAGTCAAGCTCTTCTCCAAAGCACCTGGGCCCTTAAGGAGAACGTCTAATTGCTCTGATCTAACTCACTTTAAAAGCTTCAGAGCGTCCCTGGCCTCAGCTTCCCCCTGGGAGCCACTCCTGGAAATCTAAATTTAGGCCTGCTTAGAGGAAGGATGTGTGGATCAGTATAATCCTCGCCAATTGCTCCGTTCTGTTATTTCTTTCAAGGAAGGTTTTCTTTTTAATTAAAGATCAGCAGTAAAATATTTTGAACAGTATTCCCTCCCTTGCAGAACCGTCTGTAAAGTAATGCCTTTTTAAAAGTTGACTTTTCCTAATATATGCTTAGCTGAAAGGCAAGATTTCCTATTGCACACATTTAAAGCACATCTTCCTTAAATGGACACGGGATTTTTTTTTTTTTAATTCAACTTTTCTTAAATGAATACTTTCCAAATAAGAAAGAACAGCCGTCCTTGATTTCATTTTATCCTCTCACCTCTATCATACCGTAGTAGAATTCCCCCTTTAGATAAATGAGATTATTTCACATAAAAAAATAAGTTAAGAGACAGGGATGAATTGCTTTGTATTCTGATATACAGGGAACCCACCAAAATGAAAATCGGGACTGTTCTTGCTTTGACTGAACAGTATTTTTTAGAGAGGGGAAAAAAAAAAAAAACCACTTTATTGTCCGATAGTGTGCTGTTTCAATTTAGGGTATAAAGTGGCAGCTTTTCTGTGTGAAATAAAAGGCTGTTAAAGGAAAACGTGCATGTTTTCTCTTTTTTAACAAAATTTTATTAAGTTTATATAGATAAGGAAAAATAGGAACAATACAGGTATGGTAAAGGGAGGGGGTGGGAGGAGAGGGGAAGGGAATAAAGGATTTAGGGTAAAATAAGGATAGGTACAATCACGTATTTCAACAAACAAGCTACCATCCGGATCATAATAATGAGTAAATATCATATTCAACCATTTTTACTGAAGCTTAGCCTATAACATATTAAGAACAATTAGTAAACAAATACGTTAAGGTATTAAGGTAAACACTACTCATAAAATCTCAAAAAATCCTAACAATCAAAAGTAACAAATGAAAATCAGTAAGTCAGGAAAAATAATCATGTCATCAGAACGTTAGTTAGAACTCGGTTAAAAATCAGTCATCTGTTCTAAAATATTGAATCCTTCAAGTTCTAACGACGTGCACGTTTTCTTAACAATTGCGTGAGACAATAAATTCTCTATCAGAAACGTAATTTCTGAAGGCACCTGACTTACAACTTACAACCGCTCGCTTAGCAACCGTTCCAACTTACAACAGGGGAAAAAAAAGTGTTCCAACTTTATTTCCAACAGACTGCGAGAAGGCAAGCGAGCAGTCAGACGGGGTGGACCCAAACTAATTGGTAGCCTCGCCTGGCCATGAGCAAGGAAACACATTCAATTTCACAGCTATTCAGATTGTTGGCCGAGCAGGGACAAAAACAGCGGGGGAAATGATGGAAGCCTGGGAAACGGGCTGCTTGACAGACAACAGGAGTGCTGATTTACCCCCCCCCCAGCCTATCAAATACTTAGGAGATGAGGGTTTGGCAGCACAAGGAAACAATAGGCAGTCGCCCACCGTCAACACACCAATCAGCCAATAGGAAGACATCACATAAACACAACTCACGGAAGAGCCCAAAGCATGGGTTTCAGTACAGAGAAATTGCCTGAAGATGGAATAGAGTAGAGTAGAGTAGAGTAGAGTAGAGTAGAGTAGAGTAGGAGGGAGGAAAGGAAGGAAGGGAAGAAAGAGAGGATGGGAAGAAGGAAGGAAGGAAGAAAGGAAGGAAGGAAGGAAGGAAGGAAGGAAGGAAGGAAGGAAGGAAGGAAGGAAGGGGAAGGAATGGAGAGGGAAAGTAGAGTAGAGTGGAGTGGAGTGGAATGGAATGGAAAGGAAAAGAAAAGAAAAGAAAAGAAAAGAAAAAATATGGAATGGAAATGAATAGAATAGAAAATAGAGAATAGAATAGAATAGAATAGAATAGAATAGAATAGAATAGAATAGAATAGAATAGAATAGAAAATATGGAATGGAATGGAATGGAATGGAATGGAATGGAATGGCATGGAATGGAATAGAATAGAATAGAATAGAGCTGGAAGGGACCTTGGAGGTCTTCTAGTCCAGCCCCCTGCTCAAGCAGGAGAGCTTCAGCATGAATCCAAATAGCTCGGAAGGGTAAATGTCTGGTCCCAATGAATGACCAAAATTCAATTTCGCATCATTATCCTCGGGCACGTATATTAGCTTTCATTCGTGAGTTATACACCGCCCATCATCTGAGGATTGAACTCTTGTTAAAATCATTGGGAAAAAAAGAAACATAATTGAAAATGAGACTTATCACCGGATATTGTTTTCCGATCACTGATGCCGTATTACTTTGGTATTCAGAAGAGACAGCAAACTGATTAACTCTCAAATATTAATCGTGTGTCCATCGGAGCACAAAACAGCAGTATAATAGGCTAGATAATAAGCCACACTGTTCATTTATATTTGCATGATAAAAAAAAAGTGAAATCAATAACACTGTAGGAGGTCTGGGTTACAGGGCAGTCCTCAATTTACGACCACAGTTTGAGCTCAGAATTTCTGCTGCTAAGTGAGACAGTTGTTAAGGGAGCTGTGTTCCGTTTTACGACCTGGCTGGCCGCAGTTGCTAAGCCGATCGCTGCAGTTATTAAATTAGTAATCCAGTTGTTAAGTGAATCTGGATTCCCCCCCCCCTCGTTGACTTTGCTGATCAGAAGGTCACAAAAGGTCGTCACATGACCCCCCCCCGGGGACACTATGACCGTCATAAATAGGAGCCAGTTGCTAAGGGGCCGAATTTTGATCATGTGATCCTGGGGAATGCTGCAGTGGCCATAAGTGTGAAAAACGGTCATAAGTCATTTTTTTGCCAGTGCCGTTATAACTTCGAACGACCACTAGGCGAGCTGTCGTAAGCTGAGGACTACAAGTGAGGACTGTAACGTAAGTCTTGTGAATTTCAACCTAACCTGGTGATGTCGCTTCTCTAAAACTCGCGGGCGCCGTTCCGCTGAATCGATGCTGTTTCGGCAGTTTTCCGGCCTGTGGATTCTTCTCCCGTTTCCTGAGCCCCGAGTTTAGATGGGGCTCTGATTTCTTTCCTTAACCCACATTTCTTCCTGCTCAAATAGCGAATCTGCATTTAAACATAGTTCCGGTAGAAGATAATATTTGTAGCTTGCGGTTGAATAGGTGATGTCCTTGGTGCCTTCTGAGCTGGGTGGTTTCCTTGCGGACGTTGCATGACCCAACTAGGGAACGTCATCAGTGCCAGAAGGGAGTGGAGTTTGTGGGGAGGAGGAGGAGGAGGAGGAGGAGGAAGAAGAGGAGGAGGAGGAGGATTGGTGCCCTCTGAGCTGGGTGGTTTCTTTGCGGACGTTGCATGACCCAACTAGGGAACGTCATCAGTGCCAGAAGGGAGTGGAGTTTGTGGAGAGGAGGAGGAGGAAGAGGAAGAAGAGGAGGAGGAGGATTGGTGCCCTCTGAGCTGGGTGGTTTCCTTGCGGATGTTGCATGACCCAACTAGGTAACATCATCAATGCCAGAAGGGAGTGGAGTTTGTGGAGAGGAGGAGGAGGAGGAAGAGGAAGAAGAGGAAGAAGAAAAGAAGAAGGAGGAGAAGGAGGAGGAGGAGGAGGAGGAGAAGAAAAAGAAGAAGGAGAAGAAGAGGAGGAGGAGGACGAAGGTGGAAGAAGAAGGAGAAGAAGAAGAAGAAGAAGAAGAAGAAGAAGAAGAAGAAGAAGAAGAAGAGGAGGAGGAGGAGGAGGAGGAGGAGGAGGAGGAGGAGGAGGAGGAGAGGACTGTAGGATTCTTGGTGTTCTCTGAGCTGGATGGTTTCCTTGTAGACGTTGCATGACCCAACTAGGTAACATCATCAATGCCAGAAGGGAGTGGAGTTTGTGGGGAGGAGGAGGAGGAGGAGGAGGAAGAAGAGGAAGAAGAAGAAGAGGAGGAAGAAGAGGAGGAGGAGGATTGGTGCCCTCTGAGCTGGGTTGTTTCCTTGAGGACGTTGCATGACCCAACTAGGGAACGTCATCAATGCCAGAAGGGAGTGGAGTTTGTGGAGAAGAGGAGGAAGAAGAAGAGGAAGAAGAAAAGAAGAAGAAGAAGAGGAGGAGGAGGAGGAGGGGGGGGGGGAGGAGGAGGAGGACTGTGGGGTCCTGGGTGCTCTCTGAGCTTGGCTGTTTACCTGAGGACATTTCATGACCCAACTAGGTAACATCAGCAGGGCTGGAAGGGTTCTGCTAGAAAGCTTCTAGCCCTGATGATGTTACCTGCTTGGGTCATGAGATGCCTGCAAGCAAACAACCAAGCTCAGAGACCACCAAGGACCCCACCGTGAAATAAGGGGGCACCTCAGAACAGATGGGCTTCAAAACAAGAACGAAGAAAATTCTTCCCCTGCCCTTGAGCCTTGTTTAAGTGCATGATTTGCTATACTTTGGGAATCTTAACCAAGATTAAGGCAACAGACTTGGTTAATGCTAACTTTGATCCGATATTATGTCTACGTCACAGCTAAAAGCCCCACTGGTCTTCCAATGTTTGATTTTTTTTTTAATCTATCCATAACTGGAAAGTACGAATGTCTATTGTATTATAAATGTCTTTTGGTGATGGGTAAGGCGTCCTTCGAGGTGACTACATACACATAGTTTAAGCAAATGAGCTTGTAATTGACTATGAAAAACTATAATGTGTTGGATTGATGTCAAGGTATGGTTTTATGGCTTTTAAAGTTACTTAGGGTTTTTTTTTTTTAAAAAAAATTGCCATCATTATATTTTAACTGCAGGGAGCTAATGCGTAATTGCGCAATCTGAATTGTGTAACAGGATGCGGTTTCGTTGGTGGGGGGTGTGGAGGAAGGAACCTTTGCATATATGGTTTTCATCTTGGTTCTTAATGCTGAACGCTCGGTAGCATAAGGACCGTACCCTTGCTGAAAACTGCGACGTCTTGCCAATCTATTAAAACCTTTAAACTCCCAATCCTGGTTGGCTTTTTGGGTGGTGGAGATGCAACCCCCAGATTTTTATTGATTGTTTTTATTTATTTATGAAGGAAACGTATACCCTCACTCGTGACAACTCTGGGCACCTTACATAAATAAATGTGGGAGAAGGAGAGGCAGAGGCTGGGAAGGC
Organism: Crotalus adamanteus; assembly: GCA_039797435.1. Lineage (NCBI taxonomy): Eukaryota > Metazoa > Chordata > Lepidosauria > Squamata > Viperidae > Crotalus > Crotalus adamanteus. The sequence continues at coordinate 91,450,603 of CM077923.1, read as the reverse complement.
GGAGTCAAGAGAGGACTTAGCCTGGAATCGTTACATGGCTGCAAAGGCTCCAGATCCAGCCCCCCCACCTTTGAATTCCGCTAACTCAGGGGTAGGCAACGTGGCTCTTTTATGATTCGTGGACTTCAACTCCCAGAATTCCCGAGCCAGCCATGCTGAGGGGAAAGGGAGAAGTTTCCAAGCTGAGCCAGGCTGGCTCAGGATTCTGGGAGTTGAAGTCCATGAGTCATAAAAGAGCCAAGGTTGCCTACCCGTGTCCTAAGTCCTCCTGTTCTAAGCGGTGAGCCTCCTAGACCAGGGGTAGGCAACCTTGGCTCTTCTCCAAAGCGCCTGAAGGCAGGAGAAGAAGCAACGGATGGAAACTAACCAAGGAGAGAAGCAACCTAGAACTAAGGAGAAACTTCCTGACAGTGAGAACAATTAACCAGTGGAACAACCTGCCTCCAGAAGTGGTGAATGCTCCGACACTGGAAGTTTTTAGGAAGAGACTGGACAGCCATTTGTCTGAAATGGTATAGGGTTTCCTGCCTGAGCAGGGGGTTGGACTAGATGACCCCCAAGGTACCTTCCAACTTATTATTATTATTATGGATCATCGCACAGTCAGCCAGATGTTCAGACTGGATTTGGCCTTTTGTCTATCTATCGAGTCCTTACCCAGGACCTGGGATAGGCAGATGTGGACGTTTGATGGTATTACAGATATCGTCGCAGGATGGAAGCAGTTCCTAGTAAGGCCGCCTTTTGCAATTGACTAATAGCGAATTTGTCAATGCCAATGGTGTTCAAGTGGTGCTCCAGTTGTTTTGGGATTGCACCCAAGGCGCCTATGACTATTTGTACTACCCTTGCTTGCATTATTATTATTATTATTATTATTATTATTATTATTATTATTATTATTATTATTATTATTATTATTATTATTATTATTACTACTACTACTATCCTCCCTAAACTGAGTCCTCTAAAGATGAAAATTCAATATATGTGCTCAAAAAAAATTCTAGCCGACAATTCCAGTTCGTCTGCCTATTATATTCTTTTGAGTCACTCATTCTGTCGCCCTCCATTCTTTCTTTTCTAAAATATCCTCTCCGGATTCAATCTGGCCAATCTGGATTCAATCTGGATTCAATCTGTTCTCTTTCTAACTGGCCCGGGGGAGAACTCTTTGTTTACACTGCTTATTTATCAATAACTGACTAAAACACCATTTATTCAGGTATCACTATTTTTCTAGATTTGCACCGCCGTTAGGAATGATCTACCAAACGTTGGTTTTAACCTGAGATTCACGGGCCAGTGTTGGCTAGTGTGTGTTTTGCTACATCGTACAGTGTTATAGCACAGATCGTGATTGGACGCTTCTGCATCCAACATTTTCTTCTGGAATATTCTACTTGAAAATCTCTTCTGCAGAGAACCGGTTTGTCGATAGCCCAGAGTTTGATTAGAGGATGTATATTGCCAACGTCACCTTTTTTCAACAGTTCACTGGACAGGAGAATTAGTTGGGAAGAAAGAAAGTGGAAGGGGGGGGGCTGACCTGCAGAGTTATATTTTTTAAGAAGAGTTGACTAAATGACCTTTGAGGACAAAATTGGTAGACCGCAGCAGCACCCAAGAAAGGCTAGAGTCAAAAGTTTTAACCTGTTTTTTTTTTTTTTTAAACACAGTCCTCTTTGTCTTCACTTAGGGCAGTGGTTCTCAACCTTTTTAATGCCGCGACCCCCAACCGGCTGTAAGTCGAGGACTACTCAACCGGTCATAAGTCGAGGACTACTCAACTGGTGCAGCACCGTTTGCAGACTGGGACTTTTGGTGGGCTCAGCAGGGCAGAGACAGCCTGGACAATTCCTATTGGCTTTGGAAAGCCAATAGAATTAGACTCTATTCAAGAGAGTCTATTCTGTTGGCTTTTAAAAGCCAATAGAATAAAAGGGAGGAGCACAGCTAAGGAAAAGGGGGAAAAAATGGCGGACTGTGTTGTTTGGCGACCCCCGTGAAATGGTCGTTCGACCCCAAATGGGGTCCCGACCCACAGGTTGAGAATCACTGACTTAGGGCAAAGTTGGCAACTTTAAGACTCGTGGACTTGAACTCCCAGAATTCCTCAGCCAGCCATGCTGGCTGAGGAATTCTGGGAGTTGAAGGCCACGAGTTTTAAAGTAGCTAACTTTGGAGACCCCTAATTTAGGGGACAAGACTAATACTCATTGCATCTCCAGAAACTTGACGGAAAAGCCAGTTGTTAACAACCTGACAAAATACTAACCGGGATGGGCTAGCTAGGATGATTGCCAAGACCTTGTTTTTGCTGAGAAGACATGCACTTAATCAAGATTTATCTCTGGGTTATCTCTCAGCGTTATTTCCTGGCATGGAGATCAACCAGAATGTGCCTTATCTGTTATTTCTTATTGAATGGTGGAATTTACTACTACTCTGAGGAGGCAATCTCACAGTCCTTCCTTCCTTCCTTCCTTCCTTCCTTCCTTCCTTCCTTCCTTCCTTCCTTCCTTCCTTCCTTCCTTCCTTCCTTCCTTCCTTCCTTCCTTCCTTCCTTCCTTTCAGAGAGGGACTGGCCCAAAGTCACCCAGCCAGCATTCGTGTCTAAACTGGGACTAGAACTCACTGTCTCCTAGTAATTGACATAAACTCCCCTAGCCAGCATTCATATCTAAGGCAGGACTAGAACTCACCGTCTCCTGGTAATTGGCCCAAAGTCACCCAGCCGGCTTTCATGCCTAAGGCGGGACTAGAACTCACCGTCTCCTGGTGATTGGCCCAAAGTCACCCAGCTGGCTTTCATGCCTAAAGCGGAACTAGAACTCACTGCCTCCTGGTGATTGGCCCAAAGTCACCCAGCTTGCTTTCATGCCTAAGGCGGGACTAGAACTCACCGTCTCCTGGTGATTGGCCCAAAGTCTCCCCGCCGGTTTTCATGCCTAAGGTAGAACTAGAATTCACCATCTCCTGGGAATTGGCCCAGAGACACCCAGCTGGCTTTCATGATTAAGACAGCACTAGAACGCACTGTCTCCTAGTGATTGGCCCAAAGCTGCCCAGCTGGCTTCATGCATAAGGCAGGACTAGAACTCTTCAGTCTCCTGGTGATTGGCCCAAAGTCAGACAGCCAGCTTTCATAGCTAATGTGGGACTAGAACTCCCCGTCTCCTAGTGACTGGTCCAAAGAGAACAGCCAGATTTCATGCCTAAGGCAGGACTACAACTCAACATCTCCTGGTGATTGGCCCAAAGTCACCCAATTGGCTTTCATGCAGAAGGTGGAACTAGAACTCATGACTCCTGAGGATTGGCCCAGAGACACCCAGCTGGCTTTCATGATGAAGACGGCTCTAGAACTCCCCGTCTCCTAGTCATTGGCCCAAAGCCGCCCAGCCGGCTTTCATTCTTTTCGAGGGCCTGGGCCTGCCTGATAAAATTGTTGCAAAGAATATTGTCACCTATTTTGTGCATTTCCCCCGAAGTGCACTGAGTGTGAAATTGTCGGTTTGATGGGGAAAGCACCCTTGTCCTCTGGAATCTGGGGTTCCATTTTGCTACGAGGGCTATAAAGTGAAGAATGGCAGCCATTATGGTTGAGCTCCCCCTTCCCCCCTCCCCCAGGCCTCATCTCCCTTGAAACCGGGCAAGTAACTCGGAGTTATTGTTCAGAAATGACCTTTGCTGATTGGGCAGTAATGAAATTAATAGCCTCTTACAGCATTTACGGTAACAAAGGAGTCAGCAAGTCAGTGGCTATTTACAATAGAAGCCAGTCCCTGAGTGACATTCTGGTACAATGACGGGTTCATAATCTTAGATCTCTGGCCATTGCTATAAAATCACCCAGCCATTTCTGAATAGGATAGGATAGGATAGAATATGGAATAGAATAGAATAGAATAGAATAGAATAGAATAGAATAGAATAGAATAGAATAGAATAGAATAGAATTACAGAATGGAATAGAATAGAGGATGGAGGATAGAGGATAGAGGATAGGATAGGAGATAGATATACCTATAAAATAGAACAAAGGAGAACAGAATAGAATAGAATAAATATTGGGGAAATGGAATGGAATAGAATAGAATAGAATAGAATAGAATAGAATAGAATAGAATAGAATAGAATGGAATGGAATGGAATGGAATGGAATGGAATGGAATGGACCAGACCTGAACAGACCAGACCAGACCAGACCAGAACAGTGATGGCGAATCTTTTAGAGACCGAGTGCCCAAACTGCAACCCAAAACCCACTTATTTCTCACCGGGTGCCAGGTGGGCGTGGCCCACTGGGTGCGCGTGGCTGTGGTGGTCATGGCAGATTGCGTGAGTGTGGCCAAGGTGGGCGTGATCACCCCAATGTTCCTTGTGGGGAGGGATGCCTGTGGGGGCCGGGCAGGGTTGGGGGAGATCCAGGGGGTCTCTGGCAGGTGGGGCTCGTCCTGCGGGGTGAGGCGAGGCAAGGTGAGGCAGGGCGGGGGTGCCATTGTCACAGGGCAAGGTGAGGCAGGGGCCGGGGCGGCTGTTGCCTGACACCATCAGCCCCCACATACAGAGGTCAGCCAGCACATGGGTGCTGGGATGCATCCAGCCATGTGGGACCTCGGCCAGTTAGCGAGCGGCTGATTGAAGAGGGACGGTTGCCATCTCCAGGGCATGGTGCGCGTGCCTACAGAGAGGGCTCTGAGTGCTGCCTCTGGCACGTGTGCAATAGGTTCGCCACCACTGGAATAGAATATTCTCTATTATCTCTATCATTTATCTTTACCTACCTAAATCGTCCATCCATCCATCCATCCATCCATCCATCCATCCATCCATCCATCCATCCATCACACAATGATCTGTTTGTCTGTCTGTCTGTCCATCCATCCATCCATCCATCTCTATCTTTACCTCTATCTCTATCTTTATCATTTATCTACCTACCTACCTACCTACCCACCCACCCACTCACCCACCCACCCACCCACCCACCCACCCACCCGCCCGCCCGCCTGCCCACCCACCCACCCACCCACCCACCTATCTATCTATCTATCTATCTATCTATCTATCTATCTATCTATCTACCTACCTACCTACCTACCTACCTACCTCTATCTATCTATCTATCTATCTATCTATCTATCTATCTATCTATCTATCTATCTATCTATCTATCTATCTATCTATCTATCTATCTACCTACCTACCTACTTCTATCTATCTATGTCTGTCTGTCTGTCTATCTACCTACCTACCTACCTACCTACCTATCTACCTCTTTCTCTCATCCATCTATATAATCTATCATCTGTCTGTCTGTCTACCTACCTACCTTATCTCTCTCTCTCTCATTCATCTATATAATCTCTTCCATCCATCCATCCATCCATCCATCCATCCATCCATCCATCCATCCACCTACCTATCTTCTCTCCCTTTCTCTCTCATCCATCTATATAATCTCTGTCTGTCTGTCTGTCTGTCTGTCTGTCTGTCTGTCTGTCTGTCTGTCTGTCTGTCTGTCTGTCTATCTATCTATCTATCTATCTATCTATCTATCTATCTATCTATCTATCTATCTGTCTACCTACCTACCTATCTACCTACCTACCCAGCCACCCACCCACCCCATACAGGTAGTTCTCGACTCACAATCACAATTGAAAATCATTTTTTCAGGACCGTTGTAACTTTGAATGGTCACTAAGCGAGAGATTGTGAACCGAGGACACCCTGTATATCTCACAGCTCTTCCTTTAATTTCAGGAGCAGGTCCAGGGAGAAACGGCTTTTAGCAAAAAGAAAAAAAAATATTGTGAGTAAGCCTGGATGGCAGAAAATCAGGGCCTTTGTGGTTTTGGAGCGTCTGCGTGGCATTTTGCCTGAGGTATTGGCTTCCCCGTCGTTGGTGCCAGCCTCGGTTTCTGGATTCTGCCTGCCAAATTTGGGAGAGAACTTGGTCTAGGATGCATTTTGTATAAAATGATCTAATGAATGTAATTACCCGGCGATTCTCTTGAGTTTTGCAATGCGGTTCAGAAGTCCGAAACTCTGTAAATAGAGTTGGTGTTAGGGAAAGTTGTGTTGCCAGTTGCAGGTGAGAGAGTGAATAGAATAGAATAGAATAGAATAGAATAGAATAGAATAGAATAGAATAGAATAGAATAGAATAGAATAGAATAGAATAATTAGAATGGAATGGAATGGAATAGAATAGAATAGAATAGAATAGAATAGAATACAATACAATACAATACAATACAATACAATACAATACAATACAATAGAAAATAGGGAATGGAATAGAATGGAATGGAATAGAATAGAATAGAAAATACGGAATGGAATGGAATAGAATGGAATGGAAAGGAATGGAATGGAATGGAATGGAATGGAATAGAATGGAATAGAATAGAATAGAATAGAAAGAATAGAATAGAATAGAAAAGAAAAGAAAATAGGGAATGGAATGGAATACAATGGAATAGAACAGAATAACAGAGTTGGAAGGGACCTTGGAGGTCATCTAGTCCAACCCCCTGCTCAGGCAGGAGATCCTGTACCCTTTCAGACAAGTGGCTGTCCAGTCTCTTCTTAAAAACTTCCAGTGTTGGAGCATTCACCGCTTCTGGAGTCAGGTGGTTCCACTGGTTTATAGGAAATTTGAAGAAGAAACCCCCGTGGTGTTTGGATTGTCTTCTTTGGCAATAAAATCAGGAACAGTGCAGAAAAATGAGTGAATTGTCTCTTTTTCATGACATCAGAATGGGATTCATCCAGTTTCATAACACCGTGTAGACCAGTGATGACGAACCTTTTAGAGACGGAGTGCCCAAACTGCAACCCAAAACCCACTTATGGATCGCCGAGTGGGTGTGGCCCATTGGGTGGGTGTGGCCCATTGGGTGGGTGTGGCCCATTGGGTGGGCGTGGCCCATTGGGTGGGTGTGGCTGCAGTGGTAACGGCAGACTGGGTGGGACTAAAAAGTTCAATCAATCAGTTCCAACTTTGCAAGATCTTTTTTTTCCCCACAAGAAGTTGAAATTGACTGATGGAACCTTTTTTTTTTTTGCACACAGCTGCGAAGGCCTAAAGTGAAAAGGTTTTATAAAACCCAGCTGAAGGCCTGGGACTGGGGCGAGGGCGCGGGTGCCCACAGAGAGGGCTCTGAGTGTTGCCTCTGGCACCCGTGCCATAGGTTCGCCACCACTGGTATAGATTCAGGAGAGAAATTGCCTTTTTAATTTTTTTTCCTGCCCGAGCAGGGGGTTGGACTAGATGACCTCCAAGGTCCCTTCCAACTTTACTACTATTATTATTATTATATATAGCAAAAATACAATCATGCTTTGTAGCTGTTGCTTACTCAGTGGATTATCTGAGTAACCTGCAGATGAACTATTTGAAACACTTAAAATGCAGGATCTATAAACACAGTCATAAGATAAATTAAATAACACCAAAGAGGAAAAAAAAAAAAACCAGAAGGGGAATAAGATGACTTCAGAGCATCATCAGTCAGAGAGGCCTTGTAAATGCCTCTTTGTGGTATGGGAAATGGATTTATAATTCAGCCGCATGAGTTTAGGTGGCTTTTATAAAGGGAGACAAGGAAAGAGATCAACGTAGGAAGCAGATACCGTAATTTCAAAGGCCAGCTGGAAAAAAGAGGCTTCCACAATACTTGCAGGACACATCTATTGCATTAGCCATCAACAGGTACATAGAGATGCACAATATCTACACACCATTCAAAAGAGACACTCAATAGCTAGAAGACTGCAACGCCTTCTGATTAACACTCAACACCCAGATAAGCAGAAATTAATGTTAAGATTAACGCTATGACTGGTGCACTTCAACTCCCAGAATTCCTGAGCCAGCCATGCTGAGGGGAAAGGGATAGGTTTCCAAGCTGAGCCATGGTGGCTCAGGAATTCTGGGAGTTGAAGTCCACGCCTCATAAAAGAGCCAAGGTTGCCTACCCCTGGTCTAGGAGGCTCACCGCTTAGAACAGGAGGACTTAGGACAGGGGTAGGCAACCTTGGCTCTTTTATGACTCGTGGACTTCAATTCCCAGAATTCCTGAGCCAGCCATGCTGAGGGGAAAGGGATAGGTTTCCAAGCTGAGCCATGGTGGCTCAGGAATTCTGGGAGTTGAAGTCCACAAGTCACAAAAGAGCCAAGGCTGCCTACCCCTGGCCTAAGTTCTCCACTAACCCTCCTAGGCCAGGGGTAGGCAACCTTGGCTCTTTTATGACTTGTGGATTTCAACTCCCAGAATTCCTGAGCCAGCATGGCTCAGCTTGGAAACCTCTCCCTTTCCCCTCAGCACGGCTGGCTCAGGAATTCTGGGAGTTGAAGTCCACAAGTCATGAAGGGGCCATAGTTCCCCCATGCTGGCTGAGGAATTCTGGGAGTTGAAGTCCACCAGTCATAAAAGAGCCAAGGTTGCCTACCCCTGGACTAAGAGGCTCACCGCTTAGAACAGGAGGACTTAGGACAGGGGTAGGCAACCTTGGCTCTTTTAGGACTGGTGGGCTTCAACTCCCAGAATTCCTGAGCCAGCATGGCTCAGCTTGGAAACCTCTCCCTTTCCCCTCAGCATGGCTGGCTCAGGAATTCTGGGAGTTGAAGCCCACGAGTCATAAAAGAGCCAAGGTTTCCTACCCCTGCGCTAGACCAACAACCAAGCAGTAGACAATATTCCAATCGAGGAGCTACCAACTCAGACAAACAATCAAACAGTGAACAGCAGCCTAATGAAGGAACCGCTAAGAACACTCCCAACCAACACTGACAGGATTAGCTACTTGAAAGAGCAAACCCCTCTCCCTTCGAGCACTGATGGTGTTACCTAGTTGGGTCATGAAACGTCTGCGTGCCTGGCTGAGGAATTCTGGGAGTTGAAGTCCACAAGTCATAAAAGGGCCAAGTTTGAAGACCCCTGGCTTACATGGTCCATGCTGGCTGAGGAATTCTGGGAGTTGAAGTCCACAAGTCATAAAAGGGCCATGTTTGAAGACCCCTGGCTTACATGGTCCATGCTGGCTGAGGAATTCTGGGAGTTGAAGTCCACAAGTCATAAAAGGGCCATGTTTGAAGACCCCTGGCTTACATGTTCCATGCTGGCTGAGGAATTCTGGGAGTTGAAGTCCACAAGTCATCAAAAGGCCACGTTTGAAGACCCCAGCTTTGGAGCAAGGGGGAGAAATCTTGATACTTGCAGGATAGCCTTTCATTGTGTGTGTGTGTGTGTGTGCGTGTGTGTGTGTGTGTGTGTGTTGAAAACTCATGATACACCAATTACAGGCAGACTTTTATGCAAGGATCTGGTGTTTGTTTTGCGTTGGGAAATGGAGCCAACTTCCACCGCCTACGGCAGCTTGTTGCGCTGCGCAAATCCTGAGTTGCGAGGCTTGTTCTAATTATCCGAAAATGTCACCACCCTTGTTCCTCGATGCAGTCGGGTTTGGGAGGAGAAACCCCCCCCCCCAGGGCTGCTTTGGGGCTTAGCTCATTTGGGTGATCTAATAGAAGAAGGGTCTCCACCCGCCTCAGCCAGAAAAGAATATTTCTTCCCCTTTTGCTTTGGCAGGCTCAGCCTTTCCCAGCCTCTCGGTTGGGAAGGCGGGAAGGCAAGTGGGCCAATTCCCTCAACATTTAGCATGTTGCAGCTCCGGGCGAGATCAGCTGGCTGCCATGAAACCACGAAAGGGACCCTCTTGGCACGGAGCAATTAAGGGTGGGACCGAAAGAGGTGGTGCCACGCTCTCCCTGGGCTCCATCAGGATTGAATAGCGTTTAATGAGCGTAAGGACTGATATGCGCTATCTGCAAAAGGAGTCCTTTCCAGAGCTTTCTTTCTTTCTTTCTTTCTTTCTTTCTTTCTTTCTTTCTTTCTTTCTTTCTTTCTTTCTTTCTTTCCCTCTCTCTTCTCTTTCTTTCTTCCTCCCTCCCTCCTTTCTTTCTCCTTCCTTTCTTTCTCTCTCTCCCTCTTCTTTCTTTCTTTCTTTCTTTCTTTCTTTCTTTCTTTCTTTCTCTCTCTCTCCCTCCCTCCCTTCCTTTCTCGCTCTCTTCTTTCTTTCTTTCTTTCTTTCTTTCTTTCTTTCTTTCTTTCTTTCTTTCTTTCTTTCTTTCTTTCTTTCTCTTTCTTTCTTTCTTTCTTTCTTTCTTTCTTTCTTCCTTCCTTCCTTCCTTTCTCTCTCTCTCTCTCTCCCTCCCTTCCTTTCTCTCTCTCTTTTTTCTTTCTTTCTTTTCCTTCCTTCCTTCCTTCCTTCCCTCCTTCCTTCCTTCCTTTCTCTCTCTCTCTCTCCCTCCCTTCCTTTCTCTCTCTCTCCCTCTCTCTCTTCTTTCTTTCTTTGTTTCTTTCTTTTTCTTTCTTTCTTTCTTCCTCCTTCCTTCCTTCCTTCCTTCTTTTCTTTCCCTCTCTTCTATCCCTCTTTCTTTCTTTCTTTCTTTCTTTCCCATTCCCTTCATCTTTTCTTTCTTTCTTTCTTTCTTTCTTTCTTTCTTTCTTTCTTTCTTTCTTTCTTTCTTCTTCCCTCCCTCCCTTCTTTCTCTTTCTCCCTTCTTCCTTCCTTCCTTCCTTCCTTCCTTTCTTTCTTTCTTTCTTTCTTTCTTTCTTTCTTTCTTTCTTTCTTTCTTTCTTTCTTTCTCTCTCATCCCTCCCTCCCTCTCCTTCCCCCTTCCTTCCTTCTTCCATCCCTCCATCCATTCCCCTCAAAGAAACGCTCTCTGATAATGTATAAGATCCATGCAGATGGTCCTCCACCGAACAAGCGTGTTACTAACTTAACAATTGCAGGGATTCCCTTTACAAGCGTGGCGAGAAAGGTCATAAAATGGGGGCAAAACTCACTGAATGACTGTCTTGCTTAGCTAGGGAAATGTTGGGCTCCATTGCGGTCGTTAAGCCCAGGACTCCCTATGTAAGGTTCAGGATGTATTCCTGTGAATCAGTGTTTCCCAAACTTGACAATTTTAAGGCATGTGGACTTCAACTCCCAGAATTCCACAGCCAGCAACGCTGGCTGTGGAATTCTGGGAGTTGAAGTCCACATGCCTTAAAATTGTCAAGTTTGGGAAACACTGCTGTGAATAAAACCTGCCCTCCTTACACGATCTGGAGAAGAGAAGATGCTGGGCGCATCCAACCCCAGAAGTGGTCCAGAAAATGTCATTTTCAGTGGCAGAGCCTTGCTTGACCCCCTGAGGCCAAGCTGATCTCCATCCCTTTAACCTTCAGAAAAACCGGTTCCTTCCTCTTCCTGCCTGGCAGTGGGTTTTATGGAAGCAGCAGATTTTTAAAAACTTTAAGGGGTTTTAATATTTATAGATGTTATGGCTCTTTTTAATGGATTGTTACAAACTGCCTAGAGCTATCCAAGCAGGGAGATTACAGATCATAGCAGGAACTAAATAAATTATAAGGTTCTTTGGCCTCTGCTCAAAACTGGACTCGGATAATAATCCCTCCCAGTAAAATGAAATAGAAATAATAATAATAATACAAATAGAAAGACTGTGGCAAAAGCAAGCAAGGATAGTACCAATAGTCATAGGCTCCTTGGGTGCAATCCCAAAACAACTGGAGCACCACTTGAACACCATCATCGGCATTGACAAATTCGCCATTAGTCAATTGCAAAAGGCGGCCTTACTAGGAACTGCTTCCATCCTGCGACGAGATCTGTAATACCATCAAACATCCACATCTGCCTATCCCAGGTCCTGGGTAAGGACTCGATAGGTAGACAAAATGCCAAATCCAGTCTGAACATCTGGCTGGCTGTGCGATGATCCATAATAATAATAATGATGATGATGATGATGATGATGATGTCCTGGGTAAGGACTCGATAGGTAGACAAAATGCCAAATCCAGTCTGAACATCTGGCTGACTGTGCGATGATCCATAATAATAATGATGATGATGTCGTCAACCTCCTCTCTGGAATTTTGTTCCCTCTGTTGACAGTTGTTTGTTTTGGTAGAAAGTCTTTGGGAATACAGGTAGTCCTCGACTTTATGACCATACTGGAGTCCTAAATTTCTTTTGCTAAGCAAGAAAGTTGTTAAGCTGATAATCCCAAAGGTGGCTTTTTTCAGGAGGCAACTGGACTTCCTTGTTTTTCTTTGAAGGCGTTTCGCTTCTCATCCAAGAAGCTTCTTCAGCTCTGACTGGATGGTGGGGGATGGAAGGATTTATACTCCTTTGCAGAAAGCTGGTCATTTGCATTCTTTTAGAGCAGTGGTTCTCAACCTGTGGGTCGGGACCCCATTTGGGGTCGAACGACCATTTCACGGGGGTCGCCAAACAAGGCTGTCCGCCATTTTTCCCCCTTTTCTTTGACCACGCCCCTGGCACCCGGTGATGTATAAGTGGTTGGGGGTCACCACAACATGGGGAACTGTATTATGGGGTCGCGGCATTAGAAAGGTTGAGAACCACTGTTTTAGAGGGTCGTTGAGGCCACTTGGAGACTTATCCATGTCCTCAGGGTCACCTGAGTGGTGCAAATTGGTGTGGAGCCTTCTTGGAACTGCTGAAAGGGCTGGGACACCCATTTGCACCACTCAGGTGACCCTGAGGACACAGACAAACCTCCAAGTGGCCTCAACGACTCTTTAAAAAAATGCAAATGACCAGCTATCTGCAAGGAGTATAAATCCTTCCACTCCCCACCATTCAGTCAGAACCTGAAGAAGCTTCTGGGATGAGAAGCGAAACGTCTTCAAAGAAAAACCAGAAAGTCCAGTTGCCTGCTGAAAAAGCACCTTTGGGATAAAACAGGACCTGGATGACTAGGAATCTCCGTCCGATTAAATATTGGTATTCTTTGACTTACAGCCATCTCTTTAGTGACTGTTCCGAAGTTACAACGGCTCTGAAAACAAAAGTGACTTATCCCCATTTTTCACCCTTACGACCAGGGCAGAGTCTCCCATCCCAATTGTCACGCTTGATATTTATGACAACCGGGATCCCGGGATCCCCTTTTGCGGACCTTCTGCCAGGCCAAGCCAATGGGGAAGCCAGATTCACTTAACAGCTGTGTTACTCATCGAACACCTGCAATGATTCGCTTATCCCATGGGTCTTCTAACTTGGCCCTTTTATGACTTGCAGACTTCAACTCCCCAAATTCCTCAGCCAGGCACGCTGGCTGAGGAATTCTGGGAGTTGAAGTCCGCCAGTCATCAAAGGGCCATGTTTGAAGATCCCTGGCTTATATGGCCCATGCTGGTTGAGGAATTCTGGGAGTTGATGTCCACAAGTCATAAAAGGGCCACGTTTGAAGACCCCTGGCTTATATGGCCCATGCTGGCTGAGGAATTCTGGGAGTTGAAGTCCGCCAGTCATCAAAGGGCCACGTTTGAAGACCCCTGGCTTATATGGTCCATGCCGGCTAGGGAATTCTGGGAATTGAAGTCCACAAGTCATCAAAGGGCCATGTTGGAAGAGCCTGGCTTATATGGCCCATGCTGGCTGAGGAATTCTGGGAGTTGAAGTCCACCAGTCATCAAAGGGCCACGTTTGAAGACCCCTGGCTTATCCACTGGGGCAAGAAAACGCGGCGAAGCTAACTGTCTCACTTAGCAATGGAAATTTTGGGCCTCCATTGTGGTCGTAAGTAGAGGACTGTGTGTGAGCAAAGCTATAAAGACGTGAAGTAGAATTCGGGGTGTGGAGTCTTCGTTTTCCCAGCAGTGAGATTCTTCCAGGAAAATGTAAAAAGTTGGCTGGGAAACAGGAGACAATTGCAAAGAAATTGAGAAATGAAAGAAACTCGGGGGGGGGGGGGAGTGAAAAAAAAAAGGTGATGTCTTTCCTTTTCTTCCAGATGGAAACTTCTGTGATCGAAGCTTTGTTTATCCTTCTCAATAACAGGAATTGATTTAATTAGGCATATTCCTAATTTAGTGTAGGAAGCACCCTTTCTGAAGCAGAGAAGCTGCTGTTTTGTAGAAATGTCAAGCCTTTCCCTGGCTTTGAAGACTTCAGCCAAGCCATCATCCATAGAACGTAGAATCAGGAGTTGGGAGGGACCTCGGAGGTCTTCTAGTCCAGCCCCCTGCTCAAGCAGGAGAACTGACACCATTCTGGACAATTTCTTCTTCAAACCTGCCAAGGATATACAATACAATATTTCTGGCGACGAGTAATAAAAACCTACTTTAAAATCGAAACAAAACCCAAAGAATTTAGGAAGTGTTTTGCTCAGTTCCAAATTATAGGCAGTCCTCAGTTTATGACCACTAAGGCGAATCAGAATTCCCGTTGCTAAGTAGGACAGTTGTTGAGCAAGTCAGGCCCAATTTTAGGACCTTTTTGCCACAAGTGTTCAGCGAATCACTGCAGTTGTGAAGGGAATCCAGCTTCCCACGTTGATCATTGTTAAGTATTAAGTTAAGTGGTTCGTATTTGTGACGGTCGCAGTGTCTCGGGATCACGTGATCCACTTTTGTGACCTTCTCCAAAAGCAACATCCATGAGGAAGCCAGATTCACTCCCCAACCAGGTTACGAACAACAATCGCAGGGATTCACTTAACAATTATAGAACAGAATAGAGTTGGAAGGGACCTTGGAGGTCCTCTAGTCCAGCCCCCTGCTCAAGCAGGAGCACCTATATAGGCAAGTGACTTTGTAGTCTCTTCTTAAACACCTTCAGGGATGGAGCCCACGATTTCTGAAGGCAAGGACGACGATAGCAACACGGGGCAAAACTCATTTAACAACTGCCTCGCTTAGCGACGGAATCTTTGGGGGCTCCACTGTGGATGTAAGTCCGAGGACTGGCTCCCTGCATTCGGATTTTCTCGCCCTCCTTTGAAACAAAGCAGAGGCGAAGTAAAGCTTTGTGAAGCGGAGGGAAAAAAAAAAAGAACGTGTCAGGGAGAAAATTACTTACGCTGGTCTCTTAGAATTGTTATTATATTAAACTCCTCTTTTGCAGGTGTAAGTGTTTTTCGGATCGGTTGAATATCTTTCTTTTGGGGACACGGAAATTGCTATTCTCTCTTGGGGTATAAATTACCTGTCAGGGCTTTTTAGGGACTTGCAAGCTGGTTAGTACGGGGACAGGAGCATGCGAGGGGGGAAGGCTGCACGGGTCAGCTTGCAGAAAGAGGGAGAGACCCAAGGTAGAGTTTTCCCTGGATAATTTAGAGCGGGTGGGTTTTTCTGTCGTAATGTTATTTTTTTCCTCGATCTCCTTGACAGTCCGTCAGAAATCAAGACACCACTGGATTAAAGCGGTGCTCAACTACGCCACTGCAATTTTCTCCAAAGCTGTTTATTTTCCCCACCTTCTTTCTAAGAAGAGATTGGACATCCACTTGTCTGAAATGGATATAGGGTTTCCTGCCTGAGCACAGGGTTGGTCTAGAAGACATCCAAGGTCCAACTCTGTTATTCTATTCTATTCTATTCTATTCTATTCTATTCTATTCTATTCTATTCTATTCTATTCTATTCTATTCTATTCTATTATTCTATTCTATTCCCTATTCTTTCCTATTCTATTCTTTTCTATTCTATTCTATTCCCTATTCTTTCCTATTCTATTCTTTCCTATTCTATTCTTTCCTATTCTATTCTTTCCTATTCTATTCTATTCTATTCTATTCTATTCTATTCTATTCTATTCTATTCTATTCTATTCTATTCTATTCTATTCTTCTACTCCATTCCATTATTCTATTCTATTCTATTCTATATTCTATTCTATATTCTATATTCTATTCTATTCTATTCCCTATTCTTTCCTATTCTATTCTTTCCTATTCTATTCTTTCCTATTCTTTCCTATTCTATTCTATTCTATTCTATATTCTATATTCTATTCTATTCTATTCCCTATTCTTTCCTATTCTATTCTTTCCTATTCTATTCTATTCTATTCTATTCTATTCTATTCTATTCTATTCTATTCTATTCTATTCTATTCTATTCTATTCTATTCCCTATTCTTTCCTATTCTATTCTATTCTGTTCTGTTCTATTCTATTCTATTCTGTTCTATTCTATTCTATTCTATTCTATTCTATACCTTCTATTCTTTTCTGTTCTATTCCCTATTTTCTTTTCTTTTCTATTCTATTCTATTCTATAAGTGGATTTCTGTCACCCTTCAGGAGGCAAATTTTCAGGCGGTCTACATTTGGCCATGTCCAAAAGGACAATCCCTTCCTACTATTCTTCCACGGGAATTTAGATCAGTGAGTTGAAACTACTAGAGCATCAGCAGACTGTTGAAGAGAGTGCACCCCTACTTCTTGACTTACGACCATTTGTTAGTGACTGAAGTTAAAACAGCGCTGAAAAAAAGTGACTTATCCTTTTTCACACTTACGACCCTTGCAGCATCCCATGATCAAAGTTTATCTGCTTGTCAACTGACTCCTATTTATGACCGTCGCTGCGTCCCGGAGTCACGTGATCTCCTTTTGAGACCTTCTGACAAGCAAAGTCAATGGGGGGGGGAGCCCGATCCACTTAACAACCGTGTTACTAATTTCACAACTGCAGGGGTTCACCTAACTGCGACAAGAATTTTTTTTAAATTGGGGCAGAGTTCATTGAACACCCGTCTTATTTAGCCAACGGAAGGCTGGGCTCAATTGCGGCACCAAATGGAACAAGTCTTATTTGAAGCCTTTTATTCTCGTTATTCTTTCTTTCTTTTTTTTTTTTGCCAACGTCCAGTTCATTTTCAGCTCTTCACTAAAAGGTTTCTGTGGCAAAAGCCGTCACGGGCCGTTCTGGATGTTTCGTTTTCCGTAATTGAAGAGAGAGCCTAGTCGATAATTTTACAGTGGTTTTCTCCCCTTTTATCCGCAAGATAATCTCTACCGTATGAACACCGTCAGCTGAACTTAATGATAAATGCCCCCCACACACAAACAAAAAAACCCAAGTGTGACCAGCATGCAATTTTTAGCATTTAGAAACATCCAATTTAAATGGCTTGTTCGGTTAATCCGTCTGTCAGGCGTGAAGGCTGAAACGTAAGGGAGCTTGCTGTCCTTACGTCGGGTGAAAAAAAAAAATCAACTTTTTCCATTGGCCAGGCTCACATTAAGTTTTATCCTTGGCTACAATTTTATAGTAGTAGTAGTAGTAGTAGTAGTAGTAGTAGTAGTAGTAGTAGTAGTAGTAGTAGTAGTAATGAATAATAATAATAAAGAATGAAATGGAATAGAATGGAATAGAATAGAATAGAATAGAATAGAATAGAATAGAATAGAATAGAATAGAATAGAATAGAATAGATGCAATGGAGAATAGAATGGAATAGAATAAAATAGAATAGATGCAAAGGAGAATGGAATGGAATGGAATAGAATAGAATAGAATAGAATAGAATAGAATAGAATAAAATAGAATAGAATAGATGCAATGGAGAATAGAATGGAATGGAATAGAATAGAATAGATGCAATGGAGAATGGAATGGAATGGAATAGAATAAAATAGAATAGATGCAATGGAGAATGGAATGGAATAGAATGGAATAGAATAGAATAGAATAGAATAGAATAGAATAGAATAGAATAGAATAGAATAGAATAGAATAGATGCCATGGAGAATAGAATGGAATAGAATAAAATAGAATAGATGCAAAGGAGAATGGAATGGAATGGAATAGAATAGAATAGAATAGAATAGAATAGAATAAAATAGAATAGAATAGAATAGAATAGAATAGAATAGAATAGAATAGAATAGAATAGAATAGAATAGAATAGAATAGAATAGATGCAATGGAGAATAGAATGGAATGGAATAGAATAGAATAGATGCAATGGAGAATGGAATGGAATGGAATAGAATAAAATAGAATAGATGCAATGGAGAATGGAATGGAATAGAATAGAATAGAATAGAATAGAATAGAATAGAATAGAATAGATGCAATGGAGAATAGAATGGAATAGAATAAAATAGAATAGATGCAAAGGAGAATGGAATGGAATGGAATAGAATAGAATAGAATAGAATAGAATAGAATAGAATAGAATAGAATAGAATAGAATAGAATAGAATAAGAAATAGAATAGAATAGAATAGAATAGAATAAAATAGAATAGAATAGAATAGAATAGAATAGAATAGAATAGAATAGAATAGAATAGAATAGATGCAATGGAGAATGGAATGGAATGGAATAGAGTACAATAAAATAAACAGAGTTGGAAGGGACCTTGGAGATCATCTAGTCCAACCCCCTGCTCAGGCAGGAAACCTTATACCATTTCGGACAAATGGCTGCCCAGTCTCTTCTTAAAAACTCCCAGTGTTGGAGCATTCATAGCTTCTAGAGGCAGGTAGTTCCACTGGCCGATCGTTCTCATTGTCAGGAAATTTCTCCTTCGTCCCAGGTTGCTTCTCTCCTTGACAAGCAAAGTCAGTGAGGGAAAGCCAGATCCACTTACCGACCGTGTTACTGCCTTAACAACTACAGGGATTCACTTAGAAAGGTCGTAAAATGGGGGCAAAAACCCGCTTAACAAATGTTTCACTAGGCAACAGAAAATGTGGTCGTAAGTCGCGGACTTAACCTACTAAAGTAGTGGGAGGGATATCCATGACGTGCTTCCATCCTCGTGTTCCTATTTCTTTCTAGTCTTAAGTCTGTTTTTCAACATCTGGAGCAGTGGTTCTCAACCTGTGGGTCGGGACCCCATTTGGGGTCGAACGACCATTTCACGGGGGTCGCCAAACAACGCAGTCCGCCATTTTTTCCCCTTTTCCTTAGCTGTGCTCCTCCCTTTTATTCTATTGGCTTTTGAAAGCCAATAGAATAGACTCTCTTGAATAGAGTCTAATTCTATTGGCTTTCAAAAGCCAATAGGAATTGTCCAGGCTGTCTCTGCCCTGCTGAGCCCGCCAAAAGTCCCATTCTGCAAACGGTGCTGCCCCAGTTGAGTAGTCCTCGACTTACGACCGGTTGAGTAGTCCTCCACTTACAACCGGTTGGGGGTCGCGGCATTAAAAAGGTTGAGAACCACTGATCTGGAGGTTTCTTCCTTCTCCAGAAACTTTGGAACCAGCAGTTTTACCGAGAGGATCGCAGAATTACGATGCTGAGGATCGGAGTACTTCACGCCGTTGTTTTTTTTTCCTTCCTTGCATTTTTATGTCACCCTCATAAGTTGCGAGTTGTCATTCCGGGAAGAGCAGCAGCAGCTGGACCGGGAGAATAATCCTGTTGTATAATGTTATTCACGGCCTCTGTCTTTTCAAAGACCAGCAGACAAATTGATTCGAGCAGCCGCGGAGAATCAGGGAGGAGATTGCTGCTTCCTACTATATGCTTTTAGAAACAACAACAAAAAAACGTACACCTTTATTCTCCTGTCTTTTTTCTACACACTTTTCAATCGACTGGGTTCACACAACAGGTTTAACCAGACAGGATGAAACCCCCAAGCAGGTGCATCCCCACAACATGCTGAGTTGGGTTAGAACAGGGGGTCTTCCAACTTGGCCCTTTGATGACTTGTGGACTTCAACTCTCAGAATTCCTCAGCCAGGCATGCTGGCTGAGGAATTCTGGGAGTTGAAGTCCACAAGTCCTAAAAGGGCCATGTTAGAAGACCCCTGGCTTATATGGTCCATGCTGGCTGAGGAATTCTGGGAGTTGAAGTCCACAAGTCATCAAAGGGCCATGTTTCAAGACCCCTGGCTTATATGGTCCATGCTGGCTGAGGAATTCTGGGAGTTGAAGTCCACAAGTCATCAAAGGGCCACGTTTCAAGACCCCTGGCTTATATGGTCCATGCTGGCTGAGGAATTCTGGGAGTTGAAGTCCGCAAGTCCTAAAAGGGCCATGTTAGAAGACCCCTGGCTTATATGGTCCATGCTGGCTGAGGAATTCTGGGAGTTGAAGTCCACAAGTCCTAAAAGGGCCATGTTTCAAGACCCCTGGCTTATATGGTCCATGCTGGCTGAGGAATTCTGGGAGTTGAAGTCCACAAGTCATCAAAGGGCCACGTTTGAACACCTCTGGGTTAGAGCTAAGCTTAGATCTCTGGGGGTTGCTGATGGCTCCAGGAGTTGTATGGGGCCTATTCAGCTTGGTTGATGCCTCCAGAAGTTGTGAGTGCTCCAACAGTGGAAGATTTTAAAAAGAGACTGGACAACCATTTGTCTGAAATGGTGTAGGGTCTTCTGCATGATCAGTTAGTCCCTTCCAACTGTATTATTATTATTGATCATCGCACAGTCAGCAGATGTTCAGACTGGATTTGGCATTTTTTGTCTACCTATCGAGTTCTTCCCAAGGACCTGGGATAGGCAGATGTGGATATTTGATAGTATTACAGATCTTGTCACAGGATGGAAGCAGTTCCTAGTAAGGCCGCCTTTTGCAATTGACTAATGGCGAATTTGTCAATGCCGATGATGGTGTTCAAGTGGTGCTCCAGTTGTTTTGGGATTGCACCCAAGGCGCCTATGACTATTGGTACTACCCTTGCTTGCCTTTGCCACAGTCTTTCTATTTCTATTTGTAGGTCTTTGTATTTTGTTATCTTCTCCAGTTCTTTCTCGTCTATATGATGATGTTACTATTACTATTGTTGTTGTTGTTTCTGTTAAATCAGAAAACAGGTAAAGAATATGGTGTGAATGCAGTCATCTTATTTTTCCTGAACAGGAATGATGAGTTGTTTTTGTTTGTTTGTTTGTTTGTTGCATGGTATGGAACCATTGCTCACCTCTTTCGGCCAGGATGCTAAACCACGTTTTGTTTAACCATGATTCATTCTGCAAGGTGCAGTTTGCTGGTTTCACACCTGACCCCAACTCCTAGGCCATGTTTTGTAAAGCACCATGCCTGGTTTCCTGGAGATGGCTACATCAGAACCCTGTCAGCTGTGTGACGCTTTAGCATGATGCGCAAAGCAGGCTGTGATGTAGCCATCTGTGATGTTAGCTGAGGCTAAGGCTGTCATGGGCCAGAGTTAAAAGGAAGGTTGAAAAGAGGAGGCTGTGACTTTCTGTAGCTCAGGGGCTGCCCCAAAGAAGAGGGAGTCAAGCTATTCTCCAAAGCCCCTGAACTCAGGACAAGAAGCAACAGATGTAAACTAATCAAAGAGAGAAGCAACCTAGAACGAAGGAGAAACTTCCTGACAGTGAGAACAATTAATCAGTGGAACAAAAGTTGTGGCTGCTCCATCACTGGACGCTTTCAAGAAGAGACTGGACAGTCATTTGTCCAGAACGATATAGGGTCTCCTGCTTGAGCAGGGGGTTGGACTAGATGACCTCCAAGGTCCCTTCCAGCTCTGTCGTTTTATGATTCTGTAAGGGTCTCCTGCGTGCGCAGGGGGTGGGACTGGATGACCTCCAAGGTCCCTTTCAGCTCCGTTGTTTTATGATTCTGTAAGGGTCTGCTGCGTGAGCAGGGGGTTGGACTGGATGACCTCCAAGGTCCCTTCCAGCTCTGTCGTTTTATGATTCTGTAAGGGTCTCCTGCGTGAGCAGGGGGTTGGACTGGATGACCTCCAAGGTCCCTTCCAGCTCTGTCGTTTTATGATTCTGTAAGGGTCTCCTGCGTGCGCAGGGGGTGGGACTGGATGACCTCCAAGGTCCCTTCCAGCTCTGTTACACTTCTGCAATAGGGGCAACCGGTCTCCCCATCCCCAGAGTTGAACGGCTCCATCTCCTCCTTGGGAGTAGAAGCGACTAGCTGACCACCAGGAGAAACCGAACACTGGCCTTAGCCGGGCTTTGGTTTGATCCAGCGGCTGTTCTTCACTCACTGATTTTGGAACCCAAGGAGCTGGTTAGCAGCTTAGGATGTGTGTAGCGTAAAGAGGATAACACCCTTTTTCGGATCGTTGTGGGCCCTGTTGGATGAAGAACCCCCTAATCAGCTCGTTTGAGCTTCAGCCATTGTTGTTTTGGAGACCTTTTCCCTTCGGAAAGAAAAGGAGAGAGAGGGGAAAAAAAAGACCCCCCCCCCGAGCTCCATGGCATCTGCCTCTGATCCGGCTGTCAGGGTGCTGATCTGTGCAAGGGAGCACGGACCTGGGGATGGTTTCCTTGGGAAGCACGGCCATTGATTAAAACCGAGTTTTGAGTTTCAGCTACTGTGCGCATAAAAAGGTTGCTATGGAAACAGACTCTGGGTACTGTCCAGGTTTCAAAACCATGTTATTTCTCTCTCTCTCTCCTTCCCTCCCTCCCTCTCTTTCCCTCCCTCTCTCTCCTTCCCTCCGTCCCTCCTCTCTCTGCCTCCCTCTCTCTCTCCCTCCCTCCCTCTCCCTCCCTCCCTTCTCTCTCTCCTTCCCTCCTTCCCTCCCTCCTTCTCTCCTTCCCCCTCCCTCTCTCTCTCCTTCTCTCCCCCTCTCTCCTTCCCTCTCTCCCTCCCTCTCTCTCTCCCTCCCTCTCTCTCTCCTCTCTCCTTCCCTCCCTCCCTCCCTCTCTCCTCTTCCCTCCCTCTCTCCCTCTCTCCCCCTCTCCTTCCCTCCATCCCTCCCCCTCTCTCTCCTTCCCTCCCTCCCTCTCTCCTCTTCCCTCCCTCCCTCCCCCTCTCTCTCCCTCTCTCTCCTTCCCTCCCTTTCTCCCCCTCTCCTTCCCTCCATCCCTCCCCCTCTCTCTCCCTCCCTCCCTCCCTCTCTCCTCTTCCCTCCCTCCCTCCCCCTCTCTCCCTCTCTCTCCTTCCTTCCCTCTCTCTCTCCTTCCCTCCCTTTCTCCCCCTCTCCCCCTCTCCTTCCCTCCATCCCTCCCCCTCTCTCTCCTTCCCTCCCTCCCTCTCTCCTCTTCCCTCCCTCCCTCCCTCCCTCTCCTCTCTCTCCCTCTCTCTCCTTCCCTCCCTCCCTCCCTCCCTCTCTCTCCTGGCCTTGTCAGGTAGGCACCTCCAGGGAGACCATTGGAGACAGTTCAGATCAAAGGTAGTTTAGTTCACATGACTAATGCAGATTGGACAGTGAGCCAGCCAGGCTGTGCTGGCTTGCACTGGATTAATGGCACTTCGAATGCGCTCAGGAAAGCTTTGGCTTCAGAAGGAGAAAATCTGATCTCCTTCCGGGGATCCTTCGGCATTTTTATCCTCCATATCCAGGATAAAGCTGCCCAGAATCACCAATCTAAATCAAGGGTCTTCAAACTTGGCCCTTTGGTGACTTGTGGACTTCAACTCCCAGAATTCCTCAGCCAGCATGGACCATACAAGCCAGGGGTCTTCAAACTTGGCCCTTTGATGACTTGTGGACTTCAAGTCCCAGAATTCCTCAGTCAGAGTGCCTGGCTGAGGAATTCTGGGAGGAAGTCCGCAAGTCATCAAAGGGCTAAGTTGGAAGACCCCTGGTTTAAATAAATGGAATATCAATTTAATCAATAAAATGTGCAAAGTGTCATTGTCCTCTCTGTTTCCTTAACCAGTACAGACATATTAGGAAACTCCTGCAGAAATAGGTTTTTCTGACTTCTAGTTTTGTTTGCTAACCTGGATTTACTGGTTTCTATTTTATTGATTGTACCGTATTAAATTGTATAGCCTGCCCGTCTCACTGATAAAGCGATTCTGGGCATTTTCCCCCTGGATGTTGTGTTCAGTGGTGGCGCGGTGGTTAGAACGCAATATTGCAGACTAACTCACGGCTCACTGCCCGTAGTTCGATCCTGACCGGCTGAAGGTTGACTCAGCCATCCATCCTTCTGAGGCTGGTAAAATGAGGACCCCAGATTGTTGGGGGGGCAACAGGCTGACTCTGTAAACCGCTTAGAGAGGGCTGTAAGGGCACTGTGAAGTGGTATATAAGTCTAAGGGCTATTGCTAAGTCCGAAGGAAGGAAGGAAGGAAGGAAGGAAGGAAGGAAGGAAGGAAGGAAGGAAAAGCTGTGGTGGTGCGGTGGTTAAAATCTAGTATTGCAGGCAAACTCTGCCCACTGCTGGGAGTTCGATCTTGACTGGCTCAAGGTGGACTCAGCCTTCCTTCCTTCTGAGTTTGGTAAAATGAGGACCCAGATTGGGGGGGGGGGGCAATAGGCTGACTCTGTAAACCGCTTAGAGAAGGCTGTAAAGCACTATGAAGTGGTGTATAGGTTGTCCTCCTCCCCCTCCTCCTCCTCCTCCCATTCTCCTTCTCCACTCCACAAACCCCACTCCTTTCCAGCACTGATGACGTTACCTAGTTGGGCAATGAAACGTCTGCAAGAAAACAACCAAGCTCAGAGAGCAACAAGGACCCCCCCCAGTTGTCGTCCTCCTCCTCCTCCTCCCATTATCCTTCTCCACTCCACAAACCCCTCTCCCTTCCAGCACTGATGATGTTACCTAGTTGGGCAATGAAACGTCTGCAAGAAAACCACCCAGCTCAGAGAGCGCCAAGGCCCCCCTGCAGGTTCAACCCTGAGCCACGAAGATGCTCTTCTCTATAAATCCAAAGCCTCTTTCAGAGTCTGCTTTTACCCATTCCTCTCCTCGGAGGAGGCCCTTTCCAATTTGCGTTGCAAAAGGATAACCAGATTGCAGCCGTGCAGGAGGCAGAGTCGCCCTTCGCAAAATTGAGTTGCATCGCCCCAAGCCGTTGCTTCATGAGCTCTGGCAAATAAAGGGATGCTCGCGTAGAGAAATTAAAAACCGCCGGCGCTCCGTGCGCCGGTTTCGGGATTGCATTCCGACACCTTTTTGAAGCGAGTTCTCCCTCGTGGGGTGCTCTTGGCACCGCTTGGGTCGTTCCAATATTTCGTCGGCTTCTCTGTTCTGCTCTAGCTCCCCTGTCTCCATTTGCTTTTGTTCTTCACTGCCTCTTTTCATCCTGGAGGGGTTTGTGCTGGTAATGTTTGGGGAAGAGGTTCTGCTCACTGCCAGATGTTGTGGGCCGGAGTCATAGAAAAGCAGGAGATCAATCGTTTAAATGAATACAGATTCGTGGAGTTTTGATGGCGTGTTTTATTGCTGGCGCCTTTAAGCAAGGGGTCCATGTGGCATTCTTGGCAACTGGGCAGAGACGCTTTGCGTAGCTTCCGTTTATTCTTATGTGATTGTCTGTCTGTCTGTCTGTCTGTCTGTCTATCTATCTATCATCTATGCATGCATGCATCCATCCATCCATTATCCATCCTTCTGTCCCTCCCTCCGTCCATCGATCCGTCTGTCCCTCCATCAATCCCTCCATCCATCCATGCATCCATTCTATCCATTCATTTGTCTGTCTATCATCTATCTACCAATCTATTATCCATCTATATGTCTATCACTACATTTCCACCCATTCGTCTGTCTCTCCCATCCATCCATCCATCCATCCACCCACCCACCCACCTCTCTCTCTCTGTCTCTCCCTCCCTCCCTCCCTCCCTCCCTCTCTCTCTCTAATATATCTAGTTTGTCTGTCTATCATCTATCTACCAATCTATTATCCATCTATATGTCTATCTCTACATTTCCATCCATTCGTCTGTCTCTCCCATCATCCATCCATCCATCCTGCCCTATCCTGCCCTATCCTGCCCTATCCTGCCCTATCCTGCCCTACCCTACCCTACCCTACCCTACCCTATCCTATCCTTCATTCTTTTTATTCTGTCCTGTTCTGTCCTATCCTATCCTATCCAATAGCCAGCTGTCCTCCAATAGTCTCCAGTAGGTGCCAAGTCCTCCATCGCCAACCCTGGTTCCCTCTGCCCAGTTTTGCAAACTTCCTTTTGGGTACTGGGTGTGTGGAGTGGGCACCCCTTTCCCCCTGCTGCTCCTTTCATTGGGTCTCTGAGTCTGAGCTGCCTCTGCTCCTAAGCAGGGCGGAGGAGAGCTTTTGCAACTCTGCCATTGGCAGCCTGTCATTATACAATTCTCCCTCGTTATCTTTCCTAATTGTTAGCCGCAGCGTTCCCTGGGAGGGTAGGAAGCAACAGCAGATGGGAGGGGGGACGTGGGAGCGGCAGGCACAGCAGCCCGCCAGAGTGAAGGCTGAGTTTTCAGAGGAGGAGGGAGAAGGAAAAAGAAGGAAGGAGAAAAAGAAAGTTGGGAGGGAGGAACAGGAGGAGACGGAAGGGGAGGAAGAAGGAGGGAGAAGCTGGGAGGAGGAAGGAGGAGAAAGAAGGGACGAAGGAGAAAGCAAAAGAGAAGAAGGAAGGAAAGAAGGAAGAATGATAGAGAAGGAGGAGAAAGGGAGAGGAGGAAGCAGAAGAGAAGGGGAGAAGGAAGCAGAAGGAGAAAGAAGGGAGGAAGGAGAAAGAAGGGAGGAAGGAGAAAGCAAAAGAGAAGAAGGAAGGAAAGAAGGAAGAATGATGGAGGAGGAAGGGAGAGGAGGAAGCAGAAGAGAAGGGGAGAAGGAAGCAGAAGGAGAAAGAAGGGAGGAAGGAGAAAGAAGGGAGGAAGGAGAAAGCAAAAGAGAAGAAGGAAGGAAAGAAGGAAGAATGATGGAGGAGGAAGGAAGAGGAGGAAGCAGAAGAGAAGGGGAGAAGGAAGCAGAAGGAGAAAGAAGGGAGGAAGGGGAAAGAAGGGAGGAAGGAGAAAGCAAAAGAGAAGAAGGAAGGAAAGAAGGAAGAATGATGGAGGAGGAAGGGAGAGGAGGAAGCAGAAGAGAAGGGGAGAAGGAAGCGGAAGGAGAAAGAAGGGAGGAAGGGGAAAGAAGGAGAGGAAGAAAGAAGGAAAGAAGAAGAAGGAGGAAGGAGAAAAGAGGAAGAAGGCAGGGGAGGAAGCAGAAGAGACGGGGAGGAGGAAGAGGAAAGAGATGGAGAAAGAAGGAAGACAGAAGGAAGGAGAAGGAAGAGAGGAAGGAGAAAGAGAAAGAAGAGGAGGACGAGGAGAGGATGATGACAATGATCTCCCCAGGGAATTTCAGCCTGGAGGCCTCCTGGACACCATCCAGAAGAAGGGAAGGGCAAGATGGGTTTCCTCCTTCCTGCAACCTCCCCCAGATGCTGACCCCCCCAGCATCCTACCTCCCCCCCCCCCTTGCCGGCCCTCCCCACGGCCTGTCTATTTTCCTCCTCTCTCCTGCTCCGATGACGTGGATGGAGTCCTCTTGGGCTGAAGAAGAAGGTCTGGGCCTGGTCTCTCCGGCATTGACTTGTTTGTTTGCTTGCCAAGGAAGGAAGAAGCTCATTAGCAGTGCGAGGAGCCCTGTGTGTGTGTGTGTGTGTGTGTGTGTGTGTGTGTGTGTGTGTGTGTGTGTGTGAAGGAGGGCTGGGGGAACCTCGCATCTGGGAATCAGGAGTTGGACAACTCTCTTGAGTGGCCGGCCAGCTGGCCCGGCAGAATGGCTGAGGCTGGCGTCTTTCTTCCGATCCGATCCGCTCGCTCCTGGATCCAATCTCCCTCTTCCAGAGGGCTGGGACTGAGCAGTGTTGGAGTGTCTTCCCGGCTGCCAGAGCTTTGCCGCGGTTTTCATGAGGACTGCCAGCTTGGAAGGCGTTTGGGGAGATAAACGGTGTACGGTGCCCAGGCTGGTGAATCCAGCCGGCCTGGTCTCAGAGCCTGAGAGATCACAGAGAGGAACCAGGAGGGAGGGCTTCCAACAGCAGCTGGCCAAGAATGGGTTTCCCAAAGGGAGCCATGAGGGGTGTGTGTGTGGGGGGGATTGTGAGTGGATCTTAAGAGAGAGGGAGAGAGAGAGAGAGAGAGAGAGAGAGAGAGGGAGAGAAGGAAAGGGAGAGGGAGAGAGGTTAGGTAGGTAGGTAGGTAGGTAGGTAGGTAGGTCGGTAGATATAGACAGATGGAGAGAGAGAGAGAGAAAGAAAGATAGATAGATAGATAAAGAGATAGATAGATAGAAAAATAGAAAGATAGATAGATATAGAGAAAGATAGATAGAGAGATAGAAAGAAAGAAAGATAGATATAGATAGAGAGATAGAGAGAGATAGAAAGATATAGATAGATAGATAGATATAGAGAAAGATAGATATATATATAGAGAAAGATATAGATAGATAGATAGATAGATAGATAAATATATATATAGATAGATAGAAAGATATAGATAGATAGATAGATAGATAGATAGATAGATAGATAGATAGATAGAAAGATAGATATAGAGAAAGATAGATAGATATATAGATAGAGAGAGAAAGAGATAGATAGATAGATAGATATAGAGAAAGATAGATATAGAGAAAGAAAGAAAGAAAGAAAGAAAGAAAGAAAGAAAGAGAGAGAGAGAGATGTAGATATCTAGATATAGATCAGTGGTTCTCAACCTTTTTAATGCTGCGACCCCCAACCGGTCGTAAGTCGAGGACTACTCAACCGGTCGTAAGTCGAGGACTAATCAACTGGTGCAGCACCGTTTGCAGAGTGGGACTTTTGGCGGGCTCAGCAGGGCAGAGACAGCCTGGACAATTCCTATTGGCTTTGGAAAGCCAATAGAATTAGACTCTATTCAAGAGAGTCTATTCAATTGGCTTTCAAAAGCCAATAAAATAAAAGGGAGTAGCACAGCTAAGGAAAAAGGGGAAAAAATGGCGGACTGCGTTGTTTGGCGACCCCCGTGAAATGGTCGTTCGACCCCAAATGGGGTCTCGACCCACAGGTTGAGAACCACTGATATAGATAGATACAGTGCTTTTTTTCTAAAAAAAAAAAAAAAAAAAAAAAAAGGTGCTGGAACTCACACATGTCATACAACCCGCCTTGCCTACAAGATTCCATCCCAAAAAGATGCCGGAATTCCATTCTGGGTGTTCTATGAGAAAAAAAAGCCCTGGATATAGATATAGATATGTAGATAGGTAGATATGTAGATATAGATATCATAAAATTGGGGTCTGGTCATGGAAGTGCCTCAACTTACAACTCTCCTGATTTACAATGGAAATTCTGACCTACAGCAGCAGGCTAAAATCAAGGAATACCTGTAGTCTGATAGAAGTTAACCAATGCAAATACTAATAACTGGGTTAGCGTACGGTTCCTGAGCACAGCAAGAGTTTTAAGTATTTGCAACCCTTAATTAGCAAGCTTTTGGAAATCGCTTCCCTCTGAATTTGCAATTAGACAGCCAGAGGAAGCTGGTCAGGCAATTAGAACTAGTGGAAACTTCTGCTTTTGCTCTGGAGAAGTACCAGCGTGACGTCTTTGGAACCAACCTGTTTTTAACGCAAGGGCATTTCCCTGTAGCTTGATAATAAATGCACCACTTTCTTTGTTTTGGGTTCCCTAAACTTGTCCGTGTGTGCTTGGCCAGGCTCTTCCAAGCCTTCTGCAAAGGGAATCAAGCTATTCTCCAAAGCGCCTGAAGGCCGGACAAGAAGCAACGGATGGAAACTCATCCAGGAGAGAAGCAACCTGGAACTAAGGAGAAACTTCCTGACAGGGAGAACAATTAACCAGTGGAACAACTTGCCTCCAGAAGTTGTGGGGCTCCATACTGGAGGTTTTTAACAAGAGACCGGACAGCCATTTTTTTCTGAAATGGGATAGGGGGTTGGACTAGAAGACCTCCAAGGTTCCCTTCCAACTCTGTTATTCTATTTTATTCACAAAAATACGTGGAGAGTCAAAATTCTGGTGTCCTTTTTGAGTAGACAAAATGAACCCTAGGCTGCATTAACAGAGAGATAGAATCGAGATCGCGTGAAGAGTTAATACCACTTTACAAGGCCTTGGTAAGGTCACATTTGGAATACGGCATTCAGTTTTGGTCACCACGATGTAAAAAAGATGTTGGGACTCTAGAAAGAGTGCGGAGAAGAGCAACAAAGAGGATCAGGGGACTGGAGGCTAAACTGTACGGAGAACGGTTGATGGAACTAGGTGTGTCTAGTCTAAGAAAGAGAAGAACAGTACAGAATAACAATTGGAAGGGACCTTGGAGGTCTTCTAGTCCAGTCCCCTGGTCAAGCAGGAGACCCTATGCCATTTCAGACAACTGGCTGTCCAGTTTCTTCTTAAAAGCCTCCAGTGTTGAAGCACCCACACCTTCTGAAGGCGAGCTCTTCCACTGGTTAACAAAAAATATAGTGACATAGAATAATAAGATTGGAAGGGACCTTGGAGGTCTTCTAGTCCTCATGATAGCAGTCTTCCAATATTTGAGGGACTGTCCCAGAGAACAGGGGTCAACGTCTTCTCCAAAGCGCCTGAGGGCAGGAGAAGAAGCAACGGATGGAAACTGATCAAGGAGAGAAGCAACCTAGAACTAAGGAGAAACTTCCTGACAGTGAGAACAATTAACCAGCGGAACAACCTGCCTCCAGAAGTTGTGAATGCCCCAACACTGGAAGTTTTTAAGAAGAGACTGGACAGCCATTTGTCTGAAATGGTACAGGGTTTCCTGCCTGAGCAGGGGGTTGGACTAGATGACCTCCCAAGGTCCCTTCCCACTGTTATTCTGGAAGTCCATCTTGTCCGTGTGGAGCCGAGTGAGAAGGGCGGAAAAATGTATAAATCACAGCCGGGATGAAAATAAATTCAGAAGTTGCCTCTTACAGGTTTTTCTCCAATAATACAGCAGTGAAAATGATCCGGAGAACATCTGTTTTCATTTCTTTCCTAAATTCATCTTCCTGCTCTTAATTGAGCAGAAAATCTCCACCCTCTAATATCTTAATAATATTGATCAGGGCCAATGATGGCAGCATTGATCTCCTGCTCCTCGGCCCAGCAGCCTTTGTAAAATATTTATTAATAATTCCGGTTTCTAAGGCCACCCATTTGCAAATTGCGCCGCCTCAGAGTCAAAATACAGGTAGTCCTCGACTTACGTCTGTCGTTGAGCCTGACAATTACGGCTGCAAGTTGCGCTGGTCATATAACGGGACACCATTTACCTCAGCTGTTTCACTGAATCACTGCAGTTGTTAAGTTAGTGACACCGTTGTTAAGTGAATCTGGCTTCCCCAGTTGATTCTGCTTGTCAGAAGGTCATAACAGGGGATCATGTGACACCCCTCCAGGACACGGCAACCGTCATAAGTACATGCCAGTTTCCAAGCATCCGAATTTTGATCATGTGACTGTGGGGATGCTGCGAGGGTCATAAGTGTGAAAAACGGCCATAAGTGACTTTTTTCAGTGCTGTTGTTCAAACGGTCACTAAATGAACTGTTGTAAGCCAAGGACTACAGTACCTGTACTTGGAAGGAATGTTTTGCAACATGGGATATTTGAAAATGGGTGGACTTCAAATCCCAGAATTCCCCAGCTGGTCAGCAGAAACAGTGCTAAGATTGTCCCTCAGATCTCTCTCTCTCTCTCACACACACACACACACTCACACACACAAACACACACACACTCATTCTCTCACAGACACTCCCCCCTCTCTCACATACACACACTCTCTCTCTTACACACACACTCACACACATTCATTCTCTCACACACACACTGACACACACAAACACAAACATACACATACTCTCTCTCACACACACACACACACTCACTCTCTCTCACACACACACTCTCCCCCCTCTCTCTCTCTCACACACTGTCTCTCACACACACACTGTCTCTCTCTCACACACACACTCATTCTCTCTCACACACACATTCTCTCTCACACATACTCACACACACACTCTCTCTCTCTCACACACACACACACTCTCACACACACACTCTCTCATACACACACACTCTCTCATACACACACTCCCCCCTCTCTCTCTCACACACACTCTCTCTCTCATACACACACTCTCCCTTTCTTTCTCTCTCTCTCTCTCTCTCTCTCTCTCTCTCTCTCAGACACACACACACTCTCTCACAAACACACACTCTCTCTCACACATACTCTCACACACACATCACATTTTCTGCCTGGAGTTCCCACTGCTTGGCCTGCTATACCTGTGGAAGGAAATTACTGGAGAGAAATCTTGTCTACTTTGCAACTTCAAAAAAGGCCCACTTCTCTCCATTTTCCCTGCCCCTGGCCAATTTCTTTTATTGTATTTCAGAATGCATTATTGGAGAGAGAGGTCTGTGCAAAAGAAATTAGGAGAATATGAGCAGACTCAGGAAAATAGCCAACAGGGTGCAATCCGTTATGCTTTTTGGGGGGGGGGGAAGGATGACGAATAGACATAAAGATACTTTACAGGACAGCTTGAAGGTGAAAGTACATAGGACTTACAACACTTTATTTAGTGACCATTCAAAGTTACAACAGTGCTGAAAAAAGGAACTTATGACTGCTTTTCATGCTTACGACCGACCGTTTGCAGCATTCCCTGTAGTCACGTGATCAAAATTGAGAAACTTAGCAATTGACCCACATTTACGACAGTCGCAGCGTCCCAGGGTCACGTGATCCCCTTTTGCGACCTTCTGACAAGCAAAGTCAACGGGGGAAGCCAGATTCACATAACAACCTCAGCAATTTTAAGACGAGTGGACTTCAACTCCCAGAATACCCCAGCCTCCATATTTAAATTTCCTACTCTGCCACCCATTGAGTGCCAAATCCATTGACCATTTTATTTTATTTTATTATTTTATTTACTTTATTATTTTATTTTATTATTTTATTATTTATTTATTTTATTTTATTATTTTATTTATTTTATTATTTTATTTTATTTTTAATTATTTTATTTTATTATTTTTATATCTTATTTTATATTATATTTTATTTATTTTATTTTATATTTTTATTTTATTATTTCATTTCATTTCATTTCATTTTATTATTTTATTATTTATTTTATTTTATTTATTTTATTATTATTTTATTTTATTATTTTATTTCATTTCATTTCATTATTTCATTTCATTTTATTATTTTATTTTATTATTATTATTTTATATTTTATTTTATTTTTCAGGCTCCGCGCCACGAGGTTAGCAAAGTGATATAACAAAAGGAAAAAGGAAGGAGAACCATGCACTCCATTAAGCTACTGAGAAGCGGGAGGGGAAAAAAAAAAATACTGGCTCTGGAAAGTTGATGGTTGCCAATTTTCTGCCAGCATGCAGAGTATTTGTTTTAATTCAGGGAAAAAAAGAGGGAGGGAAACCAAGGAAACGGAGATGGGGAGGAATGGGAGAATCAGTGGAGAAAAAGAAAGGAAAAGTTGGTGGTGAAAAAAATAACCCCAAACAGCAGGAAAGGTTTTAAGAAGAGATTGGACAGCCATTTGTCTCTCCAGCTCGAGCGAGGGGTCAGTCTAGGAGACCTCTGAGGTCCCTTCCAACTCTTATTATTCTATGTTCTACGAAGGCAAACCTTTCCCAAGCCACAGGCTACATTAGATTAGCTTTCATCTCAGTTAGTCTATTCCTTCATCCGTTTCTTTCATTTTGCTAAGCTCCTCGCGGATCTAATCAGGTCTGACATATCCAAATATGGTAGACGGATTAAAATGGATAACACAAGAGTAGGACAACGTAATTCCCCAACGCGAAAGAACAAGGGTGACCCATATCTACGATTCCTTCCCTAGAGAGTTTCCAGTCGGTTGGACTGCGTGTGTTTGGGCTAAGTCTCCTGAGCTAGTTTCTGATTAAATGGATTGCACGGACCCAGGAAATAAATTAATTTGGAAGCTGGATTAGACTCTCTGCACAATCACAGAGAGGCCGGTTTAGCAGATTAGGGGACAGCCGGACATCCTGTTTAACCTTAATGTGGATTACATCTTGGGGCAGGGGATGTTAATTGAACTCAGCAGTGGTGGGCTTGCTAATCTGGACGTACAACTGAGTCTGTTGCATTTTCACGGAAAAGTAGGAGAAGCTACTGCAGTGATGGCAAACCTTTTAGAGACCGAGTGCCCAAACTGCAACCCAAAACCCACTTTTGCATCGTTGAGTGCCGGGTGGGTGTGGCCCATTGGGTGGCCGTGGCCCATTGAGTGGGTGTGGCCCATT
This sequence comes from Crotalus adamanteus, assembly GCA_039797435.1. Lineage (NCBI taxonomy): Eukaryota > Metazoa > Chordata > Lepidosauria > Squamata > Viperidae > Crotalus > Crotalus adamanteus. Next base: position 91,416,813 of record CM077923.1, on the reverse strand, counting down.
GGGTGGGCGTGGCTGCGGTGGTCACGGCAGACTGGGTGGGACTAAAAAGTTCAATCAATCAATTCCAACTATGCAAGATCTTTTTTTTTCCCCTGCGAGAAGTTGAAATTGACTGATTAAATCTTTTTTTTTTTTTTGCGCACGGCAGCGGAGGCCTAAAGCGAAAAGGTTTTATAAAACCCAGCTGAAGGCCTAGGACTGGGGCGATGGCGCGCGTGCCCACAGAGAGGGCTCTGAGTGCCGCCTCTGGCACCCGTGCCATAGGTTCGCCACCACTGTATACAAACAAAGACATTTGACTCCTTTCTGGAATTGATGATGTTACCTATTTGGGTGATGAAATGTCTGCAAGAAAATAATGAAGGTCAGAGAGCACCAAGGACCACCACCACCACCTCCTCCTCCTCCTCCTTCTCTTCCTCCTTTTCTTCCTCCTCCTCCTCCTCCTCCTCCTCCTCCTCCTCCTCCTTTCCCCAAACCCCACTCCATTTTAGCACTGATGATGTTACATGGTTGGGTCATGAAATGTCTGCAAGAAAATAATGAAGGTCAGAGAGCACCAAGGACCACCACAACCATCACCACCACCTCCTCCTCTTCCTCCTCCTTTTCTTCCTCCTCCTCCTCCTCCTCCTCCTCCTCCTCCAAACCCCACTCCATTTTAGCACTGATGATGTTTCCTAGTTGGGTCATGAAATGTCTTGCAAGAAAACAGCCAAGGCCGGAGAGCATCAAAGGCACCTTAAAATAACATCTTTCTAGATTGTTTCATCCTTGCATTGCATGTAGTTTCCACCTTGGAGAACTACCAATTCTCCTCTTAACTCTTGTCTTACCTCTGTCCCCCAAGAATGCATTTATTTGTATGTTTGCAAGCCACCCAGAGTCGCCTCTAAGCCAGACCGGGGGGGGGAGGGGAAAGCAAGGCTAATAAATAAATAAATGTTAGTAGCATCTCCACTGAGATGGCTTTTGAGGCGTCCTTTCGGCGCGCGAAGAGCTCATGGATCTTCGTCAAGGCAGAGGAAGAATTGTTCCCATTACCGAGTGTAATTAAAAGGATAAAAGCGAAATGGGCTCTAATTAGAAGGAAGTTTAATTGATGTATGAATCTTTTAAACAGCCCTGTGCATTGATTCCTCGTCTGGTCATGCTTTGTCCTGTTGGCTTCCCCAAAGTAGAAGCACGTTCGTACAAGATGCTACGGTGGCTACCAGGTTTATTTTAAATGCACACATTACTTTGAACCAGCTGCAAACGTTGTCAGTGCTTTTCGCTGGAAACAGAGTTCCATTAAAGTCAGTGGGCCCATTGCGGTGGAATTCAGGATCCTGGTGATTGGCCCACCCAGCTGGCTTTCATGCCTAAGGTGGGACTAGAACTCACAGCTTCCTAGTGATTGGCCCAAAGTCATCCAGCGGGCTTTCATGCCTAAGGTGGGACTAGAACTCACCGTCTCCTGGTGATTGGCTCAAAGACACCCAGCGGGCTTTCATGCCTAAGGTGGGACTAGAACTCACAGCCTCCTAGTGATTGGCCCAAAGTCACCCAGCGGGCTTTCATGCCTAAGGTGGGATTAGAACTCACCGTCTCCTGGTGATTGGCTCAAAGACACCCAGCTGGCTTTCATACGTAAGGAAAGACTAGAAATTATACTTCTGGGAATGCAAAGATAAAATTGTGTTTGCCTTTTCTGCTGCCATGTCACCTGACTGGCTAATATTATCACGGTCACTTTATTATATCACTTACGAAGGTCGCAAACAGTATAACAGAATTGATAAAAATGGAGGGCAAAGCACCAGTACACGCACGCTAGAAGGTTAGATAGATAAGATAGACAGAATAGATCAGTGGTTCTCAACCTGTGGGTCGAGACCCTATTTGGGGTCGAACGACCATTTCACGGGGGTCACCAAACAACGCAGTCTGCCATTTTTTTCCCCCTTTTCCTTAGCTGTGCTGCTCCCTTTTATTCTATTGG